>JACEIK010001261.1:74443-111835 GCA_018107945.1 Datura stramonium
ATTTAAAAAGATATTACACGATTGAATGTCCATAGCCATGCAAAAAATAAGAAAACGTGGACAATTTGTTAACATATATTATTTACAAAGAAACAAAAAAAAGTTAACAGTTATTGTTGCAGCAATGTGAAACTCGTTTTCAACAGGAGATTAAATGATTGAAAAAGGTGCATATTTGTCATATTTATTTGATTAGATTACATAATTTAAACTTGTCTGTAACCGCACAGCTGGAATCTTCTTCTTTCTCAGTTTTTCCTTTTCTTCTTTTTTTTTTCTTTTTCTGAAAGTAGATTCAAAATTTTAAATTTATACATTTTAAATTATAATATCTTTATTTATGGATATTTTGAATAAATTATTTGTATATATTAATTAAATTTTTTAACATGAATATAAAATTTAGGTTAAAGTTAGTGAATTATATCAAATTCGTAACTTCAATTATAGTTCCGTAACTGAATTGTCACTCATTGAAACTGAAAGGAGCAGACAAATCTGTTGACAGATTGAATCAAAAAATTTGTTAAAAGATTGGGTCGGATCTAGTAGGATAAGAAAATGAGTGAAGTAACTTTTTAAAATTACTTGACATTTTTTAAATTAAAAATCCAATTTTAGATTTATTTTTTTATTCAGGAAATATAAATCTATTAACGAAAAATATAAATATACATTATTTATTAAATAACAGAGAAATATATGCATTATATTTTTAACAAAAAATATATTCTCTCTAAATCATAAAATTAAGAAATATATTTATCTCTTTTCTCTAAAAGTAATTATTTGTCCACTTGGATCCATTTGTTCGTACTTAAAAGAAGGTGTTAGATTCTTAATTATTCAAATTTCANATAGTCTTTAATATTAGTTAGTTAAATATTAATTATTAAAGTATCTTTATTTTTTAGCACTTAATTTAATTATTTAGATTTCAATAATTAAGTGTATCTATTTTTCTTTACAAAATTTAAAGTCACTAATAAATAAATTTAAATGATTAAGATTTGTAGCGGGGTTTTTATATCATTAAAATATTATTTATTTAATTTTTGTAGATGACGCTTCACCACTTCTCCATCTATTATTACCGGTGACTGTTGTCGCTATCTATCATTGTCAATTACCATCATTCACCACTCACAATCTCTATCTTCAACCATAACCACCACCTCAAGTCATTATTATTAGTCTTTACCATCATTAGCCATCATTTGCGACAATCACTGCAAACTAATCAAAAGAATCACCAATTAGAAATTATTAACAACCACAGCTATTAGTCATCACTACGTATCACAACCATTGTTATCAATTGTTATCACTATCATTTGTGTCATAATCATCCACCTCAATTATTGGTCGCCACCATCAACCGCCACTATTGAACATCATTGATAATTACTAGTGACAACAATCATCATCACTAGCTATTACATATCCACAATCATCACTATTAGCCGTTACCATTACCAATCACAATATAATTTTTGAAAAATAAATATTTTTTGATATAATATTTAGATTAATTAGTACCATCTTTAACATGAATTTTATGTATTAATTTTCAAAAAATGTAAATTTAATACATTTAAAAAATAAATAGTTTTAATTATATAGAAGCAATTAAAAAATTTAACTTAATTTTTTTAATTTTTTTAATTTTTTTAATTTTTTTAATTTTTTTAATTTTTTTAATTTTTTTAATTTTTTTAATTTTTTTAATTTTTTTAATTTTTTTAATTTTTTTAATTTTTTTATTATTTTTGAAAAAATTATGTGATATAGCGATTTAAACCCAAAGACAGGATGTATCATAAAAGTTATGAGTTTAATTAAAATTCATAACTTTTAAAGTGGAAATATAAATTTATGTGCAAATTTATCAAAATTATAATAAATAATAGATATGAACTCATAACTTTAAAAATATAATGAGTTTAATTCTAAAAAAATCATACAAATTTTAACCGCTTAAATTTTTAAATCTCTTTGAATCGACCTCTTGAAATTTATTAATTACTCGTTTTGCAATATTTTGAAATTGCTACAAAAAAATATCTAAATTTTCATTTTGTAGCGAATCTTCACTGTATGTCTGTATATAGTATGTAACATGCAATGCATGTATGATGATGTAGTGTGATGTATTTTGCAAAACTCAATTATATTGTCATAATTTGTTATTAGAGACATAAATAGTATTATTTATATAAACAAATTTCCCTCTTTTTCTGAAGTAATACAGGAAAAATTGAGAAATGATTTGACATTTGGGCTTCAAATAGCCATCACATGCGCTTTCTTTTCTGGGGCAATTTCTTTTCCAAATGCGTTTGGCAGCAATCATATTAAGTAGGGGTCACTCGATCGGCAAATAAGTTATTTCAAAATAAATTATTTTAAATTTAATTATTTTAATATTGTTATTTTATTCTCAACGAGAAATAAAGAGTAAATAGTTTGAAAATTAATTTTTGAATGGGTATATCTCATGTTCAGTTGAAATAGAATCTCGGGATAACTTATACCTAGATTAGATATTCGGGAATTATAGTGTTACTTTTATCCACATTGAGAGTGAAATTACTAATCTGGGAAAAGTAAATTCAGAATAAGCTATTCCGAGATTTTATCCCAATAAAATGTGGGATAAACTCATCCAAAAATTAATTATGGGATTATTATCCCTTATTCCTTGTTGAGGTGGAATAACAATCCCGAGAAATAATTAAACTCAATATAATTTATTTAAGGGATAACTTGATTTCCAACCCAAATGACTTCTGACGGTGTAAAAAGTTAGAAATAACACGTACGTGTCCTCAAAAGTGTCGATCTTGAATTTTTGTTCCCGCTTAATAATTTATTTTTAAAAAAGTGATCTTAAATTTTTTTTAAAAAATCGGCAGGAAGAACTTATGTTGCCTATCAAGCATAAGTTCTAGCATAGATGTGGTTCGTTGAGCAGTTATTTTGTCTTAAAATATCTTAAAAACACAACCTATAAATAAAAACTAAAACTTATGTCAGAGCAACAAAAACTTTCCATCTATTGCCCATCAAGTATAAGTTCTAGCTTTTCCTATAAGGCACAACTTTTGATCAATTGAGTAAGTTCACTGTTTTCGAATATCTTGAACTGATACCTTATATACAAATTAATTTATGTCTATAACTTATGCTTGATGGGCAACAAAAACTTTGCCATAGCAAATTTTCAAAAGAGAGGCTACAAATTTTATCCCTATTTTGGAGGTAGAGTTTTTTTATTTTATAAATTATATATTTTTTAAAAAAAATTTTTAAGCAGTGCCAAAATCAAGACCTTCCTTTGTGGAGGCCATTTGTGAACTTAACCCGTGTAAAAGTTATTTATACAATTAAGTCATAAAAGTAATAGTGCTATTTTCATGCTGTATATCATGCATGTTTGTGTATATTCGTTGAAAATCTATGCGTGATAATCAGTGATTTCATAGGTGATGGGACAATGAAGGATCAAAGAAATCAGACCAGTTCGTGGTAAGTGCAACAAATCTCGTAATATTGCAAAAATTGAAATTTGACTAACTGTTATTAATTTTTTAGAGCTACAATTGCTGTCTAATCTTTAACTAAAACCTTGCCAATAGTTATTAGAAATGGTAGCTTTCTCTTTTGAGTTTGTAAGAAACTTGAGAAATGATTTTAATTTTGGGCTTCTCACATAAATTTTTCTTTTTAGAGAGCGCAACTCGCAGTCATATTTGTCTCATCGGCCAAACTTAATTATCGACGCTAATCAAAATATACAAAATCTATACACTGAATATATATATTTTTTGGTAAATAAGGATTCTTATTATCAGTATGAGAACTTATGTACAATGTATAGAAAAGATCTGAACATATTAGATCTCGGATTCGGTGCTTGCAACTCATTACTATAGCGACTTGTTATGAAAAGTATATATGGATAATTATTCATATCACTCGGTAAATTCCCCGACCTTAGGTATATTCTTCCTCGACAATGAATTCCTATTATGATTAGTCGCGTAACAACCTCCACATTTACGCTTTGATGTTGAAAAAATTCTTTTGTTTCGTTCCAACAGGAGCGTGATAGATTCTTTGAGACATAGCCATTCTATATCTGACTCATACACCTTTTCCTCTTGCATTTGTGATCGACCGGTCCACCTCTTGACCATTCTAATGCTTCTCAATTTCCTAACTTGCCATTGCAGAACTTTCACCCAGAACCAGCACTATAAATTGACACTTGAAAAACAAGTGTTGATGCTCCTCGTCTCTAGGCCACATAGTGGGCATAAGATACTCTTACGGATGCCACAATTTAGACAGTCTATCTGCGATATTATACGGCCTTTGATGGATCGCCAAATACAATATGAATATCCACTTAGCGCAACCTTGATTATTACATATTAACCTTCGCCAACTAACCATTGAGTAGTTACCTTGAAGTTGTGTGTACATAGCTTTGATAGAGTAACCCTCTTCGTGTAGGATAGCCTCCATATTCGATCCGACTTCTCTAATACATTTACTAGCTAGCATAATTTTTTGCATAATCCAAGATGCCTATTTTGCTATGGTATTCCATAGTTATCTTCCACCGTATAGTATATATGCACCCAATTGATCCACAACTTGTCCTTTTCTTTGTGCAGATTCCATAAATGTTTAATAATAGCAGCTTTGTTTCACATAAATACATACGCAATATTCGTCCCCGGCGAGATCTTAGCTTACACAAAGTATCCCAAGCTACTAAAGCTTTTCTTTTGGCCTACATCTCACCATTCCCGAGTAATTTCACGCATTGTCTATACTCTCGGAAGGATCTTCTTTGGTATGGAAAAATTTATGTACAAAATGCTTGAATTGCCATAAGAACACTATTAATCAATTGTAGCCTCCTAGTATAGCGTAGGAACTTAATAGTGTAGTGAGTGATTCTTCCCGACATCCTATCAAACGGTTGACCTTTGGCCTATAGATAAATTTTAGAGGCGAGAGGAACTCCAAGGTATCGAATATGAGTTCACCTTTTCAAAACCAAGTATTCACAAGTATTCATCTTTTACATTGCTTGTTACTCCCCCAAAATATATGCGACACAAATTCTAATTAGCTATTAATCCAAAAACCATTGAGAATTGCTGGAAGCAGTCAAATACCATCCTTGCAGATATTACATCTCCTCGATAAAACAACAATAAATCATACGCAAAACTTAGTTGAATCGGAGCTTAATTTAAGCACCTTGGATGAAAATTAAAATTTGAGTCATTTTGTTGTTCCTTGAACAACCTTGTCAAATATTCCATTGTTAAAACGAACAAATAAGGGGATATGGGATCTCCTTGTCTAACCCCACTTTTAGCTTCAAAAGGACTAGTTGGACATCCATTAACAACAATGGTGTAAGAATCATTTTGACACATTGCATCGGCCATCTTATAATCCATTGAGAAAAATTCGGCACTATCGGAATTTGCTCAGAAAACACTCCAAGGAATCATACGCTTTTCGCATATCTATCTTGATCATTCATCTTGATGAGATTTCTTTTCTTCCATACCTTTTCACCAGCTCATGGCCCGAGCAAGGCATTTGTCATTGACATTCTATTAGGTACAAATGAAGTTTTGGTTCACATCAACTAGGAAACTCATGACACGTTTGAGTCGAAAGATGAGCATTTGAATATAATTTTGATAGAGTGAATTTTGACAAGATGTTGGTCGAAACTCTTTAATGGATGATGGATTTTTAACTTTGGGGATTAGTGTAGCACTTGAAGTGGTATTTATAGGTTTAAATATCTCACCATTGTTAAGGGTGAAAAACAACTTGGTATAGTCTCATCCAATTATCGGCCAAGCTTTTGAAAAAATGGGAATTAAGTCATCTCTTCTCGGGCTCAAATCATCAATGCTATGCAAAGCTTGAACAACCTCTTCTCGGTAAATGGCTGAATGAGCTGGAGTTTGTTGTGATCTTATGTCTTAAGGGCCATTTTTTATTATTGTTGGATTAATGGTAGTGGCTAGTGGTTGGCTTCACATAGGATTTCTTATAAAATCTCTTATAGCTTCATTCTTAATTTCTTCTCTCTTCTTCTTAAGTATAATGCCTTCCTCAGTAGTGAGTAAATTAATTTAGGTTTGAGCTTTCCTTCCCTTCATGTTTTGCAAATAAGAAAGCGATATTATTATCCACCCAAGCGGAGCCATTGTATCCTAGACTTTTATCGATAAATGCTCTCTTCGATTAACACCCACTTTTCTAGTTGTGATCTAATGTTTATCACTCCTCCCTCAAACGTGCAGTAGCATGTGTATCCCTCATCATCCTTTGTTGATGTTGGAGATTTTCTTGCAATACTTTCACCTTTTCATTGCCCCCACAAATTCCTTTATGTTCTCCTTCATTTCCATCTTAACTGTTTTAAGATTCTGCCATACCCCCTCATACCTCCCCATATATATTAGCCACTACAAACTCATTTCGAAATGTTTGTTAGGATAGCCGATTGAAGAGGTGAAAAGACTTTGCTCTAGTATTAGGGAGCTCCTCTATTCTAATGCTAAGTGGAGAACTCTCTAATACTTGGAGGAGGCATTGCAATGATCATTTATCATTAACAATGGCATAGTCAATATTGCTAAAAACGATGACTATTAGTCCAACAAGTCCTCCCTACCTTTGGTACTTTCGATAAGTGCAATCTTCCTGACTGCTTAAAATCTACAATTTCAAGTTCTTGAACCGGACTACAATGAGTTTATTTACTCCATATCTAAGACAACATTATAATCCCCATTATTAGCCACGAGACTATCTATCTACTCTTTCAAACTTCTTAACTTTGTCGAGTTCTCGTCTAGAAAGCAGTATGTAGTCCATGAGCGTAAGAGAAAAGAAAGTTGTGACCACTCCTGATAAATCAGCATGCGATGAATAACTTGTAAATGGGTATCCCTTAACATAAAATTACACCTCTCACTGGGTTTCATAAAATCCAAATTCTACCCCTACGTGTACCAGCGGGCATTAGAACACCAGGTTCCACCTAGGAGCAATTTTATTGACTACTCGATGTCTTATCCTCCTTACTCTATGCTCACTAATGGCTATTATGCTAACTTTATTAACTCTAATGAAAATTTTCATTTCTCTATGTTTTATCCCTTTATTCAACCCTCTAACATTCCAGGTCACTAACATTAGGATAATATTATTGGTCAGAACTATCATGTGTTCCCTCGACCAAATTACATTGCTTCAGACTACATTCTAATAGTTCTTGCAGAATCTCTGTTGTAGTGCAGCGAATTTATTAGGAAGTCTGCAACATTTGTCTCTCCTGTATGTTGGTTTTCTTTCTTCTTCGATGCGCCTTTTATCATTTTCCATCTCTGTGCATTCTGTTTTGACTTGGATTCTGGGATGGTTGCTTCCTTTCTACCTCTACTCCTTTACTGTAGGCTTCCACTCCACGCTTATGTATTTGTTTTTTACGCTACATAGGTTGTTGAATTTGCTTCTCCACTAGAAAATTATGCCCTACTTGAAGACAAATTTGGCAAAAAATAGACTTCTAATAATACCATATCAGCTGATCAAACAATCTCCCCTTGGGGTCACGCACTTTAACGCTTTTAGGCAAAGGTCTAGCAACATCAATTTCACCAAAATTCTTGCAAAAGATATCGACTAAATTGAATGGTGCATTTATCTACGTATATAAGTTTGCCACCCATGTTGCTTCCTATTTTGGTTAACCTTTGTAACATTCCGGTAATTTAGTGGGAGATTAGGCAACTTGACCCACAATGGTATCGTTGTTAGTATCTCTATGTTGAAATAAAAATTTGGTGTCCATGACTTGATTATGATTGGGCGGTGTTATGGGTATGAAGTCAGAACACATGACCATATCCCTTTCCTCCCCATTTGAAAACACACCACAAAATATTTATCGGTATACGAGAAAGATTTGGGGCTTTGTTTGAAACTCCTCGACCCACATGAGAAATCGGTCAATTGTCCCAATTGATGAAGTTTTCCCACCACATATAAGACAATTTCGGCTTTCCACTTTTCATTCTCTTCTCGGCGTCTCGTCATTATCTCGACTACTTTCGCCCATAACAATTTTCGGTTGGATAAAAAGTAAGCTTCATACCTCGTTGATTTGATGGATGTATCATAAAAAATCTTTATGTATCTTTGGTTCCAAGCCCTCAATGAATGTATGCACCAACACATCATTAGGCTTTGGTGATAGTTAGGACAATCTCTTAGCATTGACTTGAACCTCTCCCAAGCCTTTGAAGCTCATAATCGACTTCCTAAGCCTAGTTGTCTTCCACGATGGAAAGAATCGTATCAAAACTTCCTTGCTAGGTCATCCGAAGTAGTAATAGAATTTGGCGATTCAGCCTTCAACCATCTCTTGGGTACACAGCGGTGGGAATAGTGTAAGCCTCACGTAATCAGACGATATTCCAGCGGGTATATATGTCACTTATCTCCAGAAGATTCTGAAGTCTTTGTTGTGGATCTTCATGAGGGAGACTGTAAATTTAACCCACTAGTGTGCAATATTTGCTGTAATGCCTTAGTTCAAACCTCCCTCTGGCGGATTCCAGACTGCCCGAATCTTTGGATGTTACCTTGTTTGCATGTGGGATTGCCACCTCGCGGACGGTCTGCTGCCATCTCTTCGGAGCACTAAAATTGCCCTTACAATTGATGATTTGTTGTTGTTGCTCGGTTGCTCTCCTTAATAAGCGCCTTCTTTTCTAAAACCTCTTTACGTAGATGAAATTGTCTCTCGAGGTTCTAACAATGGATCCACCAACTCCTTATCCCTTGCCGAGCGTTCGAGAACAATTTAATACTGCCAAGAAAGGAACTAAGATCAAGTCGTCAACCCTTGTATCGAACTTGTAAACTAACAACTGAAAATTAAATAGCAATTTCCGAGTCCCAGACAACGCGCCAAAAACTTGTTCACTTGACTAAATGCAGTACGTGGTCGTACAAGTAATAAAGTTGCTTTATTTCAAGCCGGAGTATCGAACCCACCGGGAATTGTAATGTGTCGGTAATTTTCTTCAAGTGTTTAGTATACGGAATTTTATACAAGCAGACAAACGGAACCAAATGGTGATTTTTAAGAAATTAGTTAATGTAACTTTAAGTGAAAAGATTGTAAATTAAAATCTGAACAATAGCAATGACCAAGCTAAGGTTAAGGAAAAACATACAAATATGTAATTTCTTTTGATTGAATTTCGAGTCAAAACTTCCTCTTCGGTTGTTGAGTCGGGGTATTAACCAATGGATTGGGTCTTTGAACTCCTCTCCAATTAAAGAATCGTGAGACTTACATTACACATTTTTGTGATGCAAACACTTCATATTCTAGCAATATACAATAAATTCCATATATGACCAAATATGACATTATAGATATATTTCTATTACGAATGTGAATCTTCTCTTAATTTCTCAACCAAGACACGAACATATCCTACCAATTCACATTTATCCAATTAATCTTCCTTTCGGAAATAAAGCGAAATTCTAGGATTTACATAGATGGCCAAGCATTAATGTAGTGAAAAAAAGAATTAGTAGAACAACCGTTATAGAGAAGATAAAAGCGAAATAACATCAATTACATACTCTTTGCAATCGTCCTCAACCTCAGCGAAGGTGAATTAGCCACTCGTTTGATGATTAAACATCTTTAAACAAGTGAAAATCATACAAGCAATTGAAATCTTAATGAAAAGGAAGAAAATTAGCAGAGACGGCTCAGCTGCCCGATACCCACGTTCTGGCAGAAATGTCGGATCTATTAAATTAAAATCTAAGCGTACTATTTATACAAATGAAAAAAATTTTCGAGAATAAAGCGGCGGCTTGGCACGGAGGGTATCGCAGACATCGGCTCGTGCCCACGTATGTGAACCTTCTTTGGAACTTGGGTGACGGACATTATCCTCGGCGTGGCACGGAGGGTGTCGCGAAGCCTCGGCTACATGCCACGGGTGTGCTCCGCGCTCCTTCCACAGCAATCCCAGTGTGTAGCTAAGTCCTCCCACCGGTCACTGAAGTGAGCGTGGAGCATGGAGCTCCTCAGTGACACGGTGCCATCGCGCACACCTTCCGCTGGAATTCCACCCAATTTCACTCTAGAGG
Source organism: Datura stramonium (assembly GCA_018107945.1). Lineage (NCBI taxonomy): Eukaryota > Viridiplantae > Streptophyta > Magnoliopsida > Solanales > Solanaceae > Datura > Datura stramonium. The sequence goes on from JACEIK010001261.1 coordinate 84,677, forward strand.
CGAGAATGCCTCAGTGATGGTGACGTGATACGGCCCTGTCGCCAGACATCAATTTTTAAGCATTTCTTGTCGACTTCCTAATTTTGTAGGAGTCCATTTCCTCCACTTCACCAACTTGTAGATTAGTTTCCAAAATTCATTGCTTTACCAAAAACAATAACTAATCATATTGGTTAGTATAAATCCACATTTACATAAAAACCACATGAGAATGTACGTAAAGTAGATAAACAAGTCAAAATTAAGTAATAAAGTATCACTTGGGCTGCAATTATGCCCAAGATCGAGTAATCTACATATAGCGACTAATCACGGCGTGTCCCCAGTCTCATATACCGTAGCGCTAATTACAATATGTCTAATCACAATCTAATGGTAGCATCATCTACAACCCATGAAATCGTCATTTTCTGTGCAGACATAAGTCGTAACAATACGTAGTATACTTGTCGAGGGTTAAGAATTACATACCTCGATTATTAGTTTTACGAATGTAGAGTGAGTTTCAACTTGTATTCGCTAGCTCTCTTCAAGGCTATAGCAGTTATACGGGGAGAAAGGGTGAATTTTCAATACCAGTCCAGTAAAAACGATAGCTTTTTAAGCCACTAAAATTGACTATACTTCAACTTAATGAAACACGGTCGAAAGCATTATTATTTTGAGAGTTCGAAGGGAGAAATACTTACTTGAACTACGTGATCCGTATATAAATTAGTTTGGAGCAATTGGATAATTTTTGCTCGCGTGACTATAATTTGCGGTAATTTCGCGAAACTAACTTTCAGTAGTAATGCTCCCTCTGGGCTTAAACCGATAGCCAAAGTTAATTTGAATTTGAACGGTGTTTGATAGTGTAAAAGGATAGAAAATTACTTGAATCCTTGTGTTTCCTCTTCTCTACGGCGAATGTGTTCCTTTGATGATTTGAAATGAAATAGGGCTACATATAAGTGGGATTACAGGTGGCAAGGGTGTACCTCACATCTCCATTGGTGCCACCACGGCGCGGCCCCGCCTCCCACTAAGCAGCGAGGCATGGCGCCTGTGCCTCTCTGTTGACGACGGGCTGGCGCGCGCCTCTCAAAGCGCCCGGCAGGCTGGCGCCTCGCGGCTGGCAGTCTGCTGGCCAGTGCAGCGCGTCGCGGCAGCCATGTGTGCAGTCCCTTCCGATCCGCTTGGTTTTCCACACGCGTCAGTTCCTTTTACTCGTCACCAATTCACGTATTATGCTCACTGTCGTTAACATTTACGGGGTGTAGACCCTTGAACCCCAGACCTCCCATGTCACTTCCAACCCCCCATGACAGTTTTCTCGACCATCTTGTCCCATTGGCGTAGACAATCTTCAACAGTTCGATTAGGTAAGTTCGTCGCCCTTTTTGTCAAAACTTTTCTGATTCTCTCTTTTATCACACATTTGTCTTATCAAGATTTAAATTTGAATCTCCGATTTTTAATGAATTTTGAACTCGCATCTTCTCCTATAAAGGGAGATAGATGGTGAAAACTGAAAGACAAAAAAACTCATTCACGAACAGAACAAGAAAAACACTGGAAAAAAAAGGTAGAGACGAAGAACACACTGCTAATCTTTTTTAATTTTTTTGTTTTTTCATTCCATGAGCTTTGCTCAATTTACTATTTGTTTGTGACTTGCACTTGGAGTCAGGTTGACCTCAATCGCTGCATAACAACAAGTAATATTCATCCCTCTCTTTTGTGATTTTATTTTTTTAGTTTCATATCAATATTAGATAAATATTGAATCTAATTAATGTGAATATTTCAATTTGATTAGCGGTTGTAATTAGTTTATTGGTGTGTTGAATGACGGATCGATTTGTAATGTTTAGCTGACTCTTTGTTGGTTATGTGTCTCTTATATGTAGTCGTTTTTTAACCTTTAAGTACAATACAGGATATACTACGAATGCTATTTTGGAGCATGATATGACTATGGTCTTACTGATCATTGTTTACTGTTCCAAAGGTATGAAGTACGACCTTAGTAGCTAGTCAAAATTGGTGAACTTGAAATCTTTAGTGCATTTAAATGAACTTGAAGCCCTGATGTTGGATTATATACAATGTGATTTATGTTCCTTTTAATATTGTGCAAGTTTGGATTATTTAACATAAGTAGTTAGTTTGATAAAGTAGCATTAAGTTAGCTTGAAAGTTCAGATTGAGGAGTCATAACTGTTATTTTCTCTAGTAAGTATTTGTGTTTTTTTAAATTGATTTAACTGTCCAACCTCTTCAAGTGTATTTAATCATTTAGTAGCAAGAAGATTGTAAGTTTGTCATAAGATGTGAATGTAACTGTTTGAAGCTCGTTTCTGTCTCAAGAGTCTGTTATCTTCACTCCTATTCTCTTTAAAATACCTATTTTTATAAGTTTGTACTTTAAAACAATAAGGAAATAGGTAAGGAAATAGAAGTTTAGTTTTAAAGGCATTCAACCCTTAAGTTGTTATGTTTTGTTAGTCATATAGATTGATTGTTAGATTCTTTCTTCCTTTCTTTTCCTCAAAAGCTTTGATGTCTAAATTAATTCGAACCATCTTAGTAATAGCGAGATAAATCTGAAATCTGATTTCAAATTGATATGTGTGGTTATGCGTTTGTCCCTTCATCTATTCAGCTTATGTAATCTTTAGTAGTTTGATGAGTTAAATCAATTAATAACAATAAGAAAACAAGGTTAACTTGGGTCTCAAATTGTATAAATGGCAGTAACCTTTTTTTTTAAAAAAAGATTAAAATTATTCAAGTTGTGTTAAGTATTTGGCATGCATATATCACTGCAACAAGTTCAGTTTCGGCTAAAATAGGCAGCAAATCTAATTTGAGTTTATGAACAAAATTGTCTTCTTTGTTTGGAATATTGAGTTTCTTTCTAAAGGGGGCAGCTTCTACTCCTAAACTTTTTAAGGAATTTATTTGAGTTTTCTTTCTAGAATGTAGCATCAGAATAAAATATTTAGTTAACATGGCTTAGTTATGATAAGTCAAGCGCTCGTTTTCTTTCACATAATCTTGCTCAAAACCGCGGCTTCTTATTAATTACTTGATCTAGTTTGGGAGCATGACCCTTTTCTTTTCCTTTAATTATTCAAGTGTTGTACATATTCATGTAGTTTAAAAGGATAATGTAAGTCTGAACTCCTTTCTTCCAGAACCAATGTGCCCGGTTATATTCTTGTCATCGTTGAACTTGCTTGTGCATGCGCCCAGTTTTATCAATTTATTGACTGTTGAATAGCCTAACTGAGAAAAAATTTGGACTGAAATTTGTGGCTATAGTTACTTTTTTCTCTTATCGAAATGCGTACTATGTCTGAGTTTATTTTATTTTATTTTATTCTTTTTGTTGTCTGTTGGTCCTCCTTTGATCTCTTAAGCATAAAATATGACTATTGGTACGGTTGGGAATTTGAGGGGAAGTAAATTATAATATTGAGATGAGTAGGATAACATGTCGCCTATCTGTTTCAATTCTTTACTAAACACGAAACAAAAACAAAAGCCCTTTCCCATAAATGTATCTTAGTATGTATTCATTGGCCTCTATGAAAGAGTTATTTAATATTTACTCTTCATCATGTCACAAATCTAGCGTAGTCAATTGGTGCTTAGTGTAAGTTTTGATGAGTTCAGAAACTGCTTAAAAGTGTTCTTTGGCCATATTTTCTCTACATGCTTATCATGAACACACAAATAAGTTGAAGTTGAAAGTGTGAATCATGGTCTCTCTTTTTTATGTGTTTGATTTTTTTTTGTGATTATGAGGTGATGGTTATTTATTGAAAGGACCCAAAAACAGTCTTGTGGATGACAATCGACTTCGTTCTTTAGCCTGCATAATGTGAGATGGGGTGGTTATTAGTTTTCTTTCTCACTGCAATTTATTCATCTTAACTGGGTACTAATTCATTCTTCATTTCTTCTTTTTTTCTCATGGCATTCCCAGAGCTAGAGTTTCTATTTTTGAGACTCAACTTCAGCCAAACATATTTGGGCCAGCTTTTGAAGTAGAGTATTGGAGTTGTGCTCTTAAAAGAGCCCAACGCCTTAGCTTCCTTCTTATACAACTTTCTTTATATTTTTACTGCTGATGTTGTTAACTTCCTACGTGTTTGTGTAATTATGTACGAATCTGTAGCTTCGTTACCAAGTGTTGAGATTTTTTTATCACAAGGATTTTTGATATCATTAGGACAGGTGATTTTCGAAGAAAATAAATAGATTGAACCTTTTTTTCAAAAATCTGAAAAAATGTATTCTTTTATTTATTTTTTATTTTTTATATTTAATCACTGCTCTATTTTAGGCAATTAACTAGTAATTAAAAAGGAAACAAATAATTTTTTAAGTTCAAATAGATTACGTTCAAACACTAGGTCTAAAATTATTGAAACTTAGAAATTCATAATTTCAAGTATAATTTATGAATTAAGTTAATATTAATTTAAAATATTTTATTAAAAATATTTTTAATATTTTTAATTTTTCAATTAATTAATTTATTTGTAGAAAATTCAGGCCCAAGGCTTGATCCTTTTAAGTTTTTGTCCAAAAGGTTTGAGTATGAGGTATATATATATGCTATTTTTGCAAAATTATTATAATTTCATTTCCATATATTATTATTTACATATGTACATTTATTCTTTATATACTACCTACACCTTGTATACCCACATATGCATATTCTTAATTATTTTGCCCGTATATTAGCATTATAAACATTTACCCTTGCATATCACATGACATATACATCATTTTATTTACTTAATTATATTTCCGTACACTAATTTCCCTTGCCTAGGCTACATACATTAACTATTTTAATACGTACATATAAATACTCATTAGATATTTATAACTCACATATAGTTACATATATTTCATTATTCGTTCTATGTATACATGTATATTATTTTACAACTACATCATATATTACTTTTCACACTACATAAATCTTGCATATTACAAATATACCATCTTCGTATACATACGTATACTATTTACACCTTCCACATACCTTATAAATTTCTTAACTACAAAAATAAGTGTTATATCATTTTATGACATTTTCTCAAATTATTAGACTACAACTTATCAATATATACGCCCTATATATATCACTATTGTATATCAATTGTATATTTGCATACATCATACATTTTTTTAAAAAGTTTTTCAAGTTATTCTTAGATGATTTTTTTAAATCCACATTTTATCACTTATTTTAACACCCTTTTATGTAATAATTGAATATATTTCTCCTGGTATATCTTACGCTAAATTTAAGGACTATCTTCGGATATGCTCCGAGGGATGCCTAACGCCTTCCCCTTGGAGTAAATAAAACTCTTACCCAAATTTTTAGCAGTTTTCTCAAACTAAACGAGTTTTATTTATTTATTTATCTATTTTTTTATAAATAATTTTCTTAAAAATTAGGTGGCGACTCTAAATCTTTTTTTAACAGGTAGAAGAGTCATAAAGTTGCAAACATATTTTGAATCCGTTCAAAATAGGGTACAACAACAGGCATATCCCATGTTTCCACGGCTAGCCGGGCAGTCGTGAAGACAATTCTAGAACCAACCGACCTAGAAAGAAAGAGGGTGAGGTCTGAGAGTGACCTGAAGAACAATATGAATGTCATAACAATGCATAAGATTGCTAATATTAGGTGTAGCTCATGCATCTAAGCTGTGTAGCCCCCACACAGGCGGCCACAACAAATAGTACTTTGAAGTTAATCTATTAGGACTAAGCATAATCGTTTTGAATGCATAGTGGTACAATAATGGCTTATGCTTGAACAATAAAGTTGTAGGTCACCCAAACTATATGGTTCCTTCTAAAATGACTCTGGGTGCATAATAACAAGATATGACCTTGAGCAGCAAATCACAATAGCCTTACAAGCAGCCACAACCGACAATTAACTTAGAAGGTAGGAGTACAATTTTAAGATTATAGCTCTATGGGCATCAAGTACACAAGCTCGTGGCGAGCTTTATCACATATAGTATCATGAACATGAAGTTATGTGGCCAAGTTACTCATTATGCACCTTGGAATTAATCAACAACTAACAAAGACTCGATAGCATACATGAAGCATTAATATATCAATAATCAATCTAAGCGACAATAATCAGTAGTACTCTTATGTTGCTTCTAATGAAGGCAAAGCTAAATATGGTAAGCCTCGACAAGAGATACTTATACTAATCAATAGGTTCAACTTTCAACTGACTAACTATCCATCACAACATAGCCACGAATGTATTACTAAATACAATGAGTCATACTAACTATACGACTAAGAAACTTGTTGAAGGTGGGTTAGCCTTGATGCCTTGTAGGTGACTCGATAAGCTCCACCTTCCTCAACAAAATTCTCCAACAATCAATCACAACACAAACCCCCAACATCTTATCATTTTCCAAGCCACCTAAAACGAGACCACGTATCGGACAAACGAAGAAGAGTTTTGATATCATTAGCCGTTCCGATATATATCGTAAAACTTTCAATTTTAATGTAAGGGGTGTAGAAGTCCTTACCTTACTCTAGATGAAGGAACACCATGTATAGATAAACACACCCACTATTCCTTGGAAAAACCACGACAAAACCATACTATTGAAGCCAAATTGATCGATGTAGGAGGCTTGGATAACGACATATAACACGGAAATAGCTTCCCCGATTGATAGCCGCCGAAAAGCTCTTGAGTTTTTAAAAATGAGTTAAAAGGAATTGTGAGCGCAAAAGTTATGTAAATGGCGTTTGCACCACCATGTCGGCCAAGGTCGAGACACGGCATCACGCACATCGTACTGTACGCATGAGCGTAAGCACGGCCAGACGCATGCACGCCCACGCGTCGCCCCTCCTGCGCGTGCGACTCCTGCGTGCGCACACACGCGACTCTCCGGTTGACGTCTTTGCCCGATCGACACTGCGGCGGAATTTTTCTTGAGCAACTTTATTTTCTTATTATTTCACTTTCAAGCAATATAAAAATGAAAAATTAGCCCGTAAAATATATTTTCTCACTAGGCCCGTCGGCGCCCATTCACCGGATATTTCAAATAAGTATTAATCACATAACTAAACATTAAAGAAAAATTAAAGTTATGTGTTTTTCCTTTGAGATAAATTAACCTGAAAAATTAAAGAATGAATACTAATATATATTATTGTCTTTACTAGTGTTGAAATCATTTCTTTTATTAGTATAATATTGAGTTGGTTTTGATTTGGCTGTTTGAGTTAGTAACATGCATCTATGGGCTATAAAACTTATTGGGTCATTCAAAATTCTAAGTTTAAACTTAAAATAATATATGTTATAAGACAAAAATTATGAAAAAGTTTAGAAATATTTATAAAATTATATACATATAATACAGGTTGGTTTGGTTTGATTTAACTTTTTAGTTAAACGAACCAAAACAATTATGGTTGAGTTTTCCAACACCAAACCAAATCGAACCAACTACTAATCGAGTTTTTAATTTGACTCGAATTATCGGATTGATGCGGTTTCCAATTTTCTTTGTACACTCCTACCCTTCAACAAATTCATGGAATACTCATGTCACGTCGATTCTAGGCCTTCTGGAGAACCACGTCCTAGAGGATTTAGCGATGATTGTTATTGCTGAGACGATTTCTATAATTGGAGGACGACAATGTTACAAGGTTGTAATCGGTAGTTCCGAGACAAATAACATTCATGAAATTGACATAGAAGTTCTTCCTTTGGTCCTTAAATGAAATGTTTGTACTGATTCTTGGACTAAATATGCACCTTTAGGAACTCCAAGGTTTAATTTTGCATGTATGACTTCTAAAGAGGCCAAAGGTATGTAGATGGTGCTAAGGGTACCTCTTTGGCTGAGATTTGTGATACTGTCTTAGATGGATGGAAACAACTTCCTAACATGAGCACCATGAGGTACGGTTGAAGTGGTTGACTATCTCATCAATTATTTATATATATATATATATATATACATTCACACACTTATTATATACTTGTTAGCCATTGAGTATACATCGCGATGGTTACAAATGGTTATGGCTAGATGAGTGGAAATCTTGTTAACTACTTGGCTAAAAATGTTAAAACCCTTAATTTTTTTATTTTTTATGGCGATGAGATTTGACTCAAAACCTCTTGCTTATAATGATATATTATTGAAGTGTATAACCATCTTAAATAGAATATTATTTATTAGAGGTTATTGATTATATTGTAATACCAGCGAGATATAGATGTACTGTCGTGTCATGGCAAGAGAAATTTTATGTATTGATGAATTCGCGAGAAAGAAAATATGAACACTCATCAAAGACCCTATACTATGGAAAATTTCTGTTGAAGTGTATGATCGGAACATGACACGTGGGATTACGCCGCGAGGATGTAGGACCTAGATGTGCCACCTGATCAAATAGTGAATGTTGATGGAAAGTGTTTAGCTCAGGTGATTGCTTAAATACATGGAAGGGATATATTGAGTCCTATGATGGGAAACACAAATTATGGTACATTGTGGATGGTTTAAGTTCACCAATTTCAACATTAGAAAATTGACACACAAAATAATTGGCCAAATTTGGAAAGAATGTTTTGTACCATGGCTCCTTTAGGGACAAAGTTGTACTTTTTGTCTGGTTATAGGATTATGTTGGGGGATATTAATTATATATCAAGAACAAGACGTAAGATACATGTTTTTGAAACGTCGCCTAATGAAAATGGAGAAGACCGGCATCGAAACGGTCTGGAAAATTTCAAAACGTACTAAAGCATTGGAACTTCATCCAAAGGGATGCTTCGTTTGCTCAGGCAATAAGATCAACAAAAATATTTTTAAATAAAACCGACACTGTCCCTCGGTTTTTAAATTTTTTAATAGTTGAAGTAAAAGTAAAAAAATTATTAAAGATAAAAAGATAAAAATATAAAATTCAAAAAAACATGATTAATTTTTTTAATTTTTTGTTTTTTTAATTATTTGATTCTTTAAATATTTTTAATTTTTTTGTTATATCATCTTCCAACTATTTTTTTTCTTTTTTCAGCATCCTCGTTGCCCCTGCAGCGAGATTTAGTTAAGTATAATCAAGTGGGGTGCTCACAATTCAGTTGTTTTCCGGATCTTTAGTGGAGCTTTCTTATGGCTGGTTGCTACATGAGGAGAAAATTATGGTCATCTTTCATGAGCAAAATAGTTGGCTCCAAGCTGCCTCTTTTGCTTTATTCTTCATGGTTTATCTGTTATTTTCGAAGTTGTCTGTTGCTAAATTCTTCAAGTTCATCTCATATTTGTCAGCAGCAGTTAGTTTATTCTTCAACTCAAACTTCGTCGCAGGGACAAAGAGGTGCTGATTAAAAAAAAAAATTAAAAATAAGTAGTTGAAGGATATATTTAAATGGAATCTCGTTGGTTGTTCTCCTCAATTTTATTATTTTAATTACATTTCAATTTAAAAAATTTAAAAACAGAAAAAACTCTACCTGATTTTTTGTAAAATTTAATATTAAGATTAATATAATAATATTAAAAATTTTAAAAAATTAAATGGAAAAACCTTGTTGGTTGTCCAACGAGGTTCAAAGATTATTTTTTTAATGATTTTTGTTGATCCTCGTTGCCTAGGCAATGAAGTGTCATTTGATGAAATTCTAATTCATTGATCCGTTTTAAAAAAAATTTATATTTTTTTTAACTTTGCTTCAGTGCCGGACTCTAGAATGGATGAACAGGTTTAATTGAACCAAAAAGAGGAAAAAGGGAAATGGAACTTTGTAGCCATTCTTGTGTTATGAAATTGGTCCTAAAATATGAGGTGAGTTGCTGATTGTACTTTTATAGCGACTCAATATAATGTGATTCTTGGTTATTCATTTTGACCTACTTTCACTATTACGAATATAATAACGATATATTAAAATAGATTTTAATTATCAATTATTTTTATTGAAATAATTTTACCACTATACATTAAAAGCAAAGGTTATATTGACTTTTCTTTGGAGATACATATAATTAAAATTATAATTATGAAATTAATTTTACAAAAATAACCATGAATTTAAATAAAAACTAATATTAATTACTTGTCATTATTTTCTGCTGTCGACCTATATATTATGTGTGATTGTAAAAATATTTTTGCAAAAGTTATGTCATATATTTTTGAATGTCAAAACTTCTTTAAGATTGTGTCATTCATTTAGTAAAAAATGGATATATTATTTTGTGTCCAATGATGGCCTAGTTAGCCTTTAATAAATATGTATGAATACTAGATTTAAGTGGATGATGTTATACATGTCCTCTTCATGGAAGTCTTATCACCGAAACACTCAAATATATCATAATATAATAATATTTTAATTTATGATTTTTTGAAATTCAATACTTATGAAAGAAGTTGAGAATTTTTTTATCATTTGTATTTATTTTAGTATTTCAATTGTTGTTTTAACTTTTTAATTTTTATTTTAAAATAAATAATATTTTACATAATCAAGAACACATTAATGATGTTTTTTCAATTTTATCTTAATTTAAATAGAAAGAGTTTTACATAATCAATAAAATATTAAAGAGTTAATTTTTTCAAAATATTTGATAGGGATAAGTAGATAAAAATCATTCTTCAATGCAGAAATGAGTAATTTTAAGCGGTGTCTAAATTTCATGGCTTATTTTGAAACGAGAGGGGGAGTAAAATATAGTCTTCTTGGGTAGCCTTATTTATAAATTTACCTCTATTCGATAGATATTTGCTTATATTTAAATATGTTTCTTTTAATTTCTTACTCGATATTTGATATTTATATTAGAGTTTTGATTAATTTATATTCACATCATGCAAAATTTATTAATATTAGATTTTTTTATACTCAAAATTCAAATTTGAATCTATAATTCAGGATAATCCATTATATCACAATCTTCGATGATTATTCAAGTATATTAAAATACGATTATTCATGAAAACCCAAAAAATAAAAATCGAACATAGAACAAAAAAAAATAATTGACACTTTTTGATTTTATTTGATTTTGATTTTAGGCAAAAAAATAATTGAAAAGATCAAACCAAACTGATTATATAAATACACATTTAAAATAACACACAAAAAAAAAATAAACACCAATTAAAAAAATAATTTAACAACAAGGATTACATTGAAATATAATCAATTCAAATGTGCTTAAAAATACATTATCTTAAATTTTGAAATACATATAAATTATTTAATTATCATAAAAAAACAACATAAAAAAAACAAAAAGGCAAGAAAAAATTAAAATTAGAAAATTAAAAAATCAAAAAACCAATTATCAAATAAAAAAAAACATTTGAATTTTTTTAAAAAATCATAAAGCCAAAACAATAAAAAAAAAATAATTAAACAAATTTAATTTTAATATTAAAAAATTAATTTAACTTTGTTTTTAACAAAGAATCGACTCAAATCGAATGCGAACCTCCGTATTTAAGCATGAGTGTGGGCTTTGGCTTGTTGTAAATTGTCAAAGCATGAAAAGAAGAGAAAGCAGTCAGAGAATAAATTATGGACCGGATCACGTGACCCGACTTGCACGGGTCACTCGTCTTCTTCTGTGGTCAATCCTGCATGTGACCCGTTCCTCCAACCCACGCCCCTCTACTTATTTCTATGTTTTTTTCTTTTCTTTTTAATTTTTAAATATAATAATTTATCTTTACTTTTTATTTTTTCATATGTTAAAAATAAAATAAAATAAATAAATAATCCGATATAATAATATCTCGCTATATTATTTCCTCCAATTAAAGGAGTAGTAGTTCTTTTTAATTTTTATATCCTTTGCCAAATTTTTAAAATCCGTCATTACGTTATATTATAATTTTATATAGCAGTATGTACATACTTGATTATAAGAATCGCATTATGGAGAGATATAATTGTAATACTTTCTTTGAATATTCTCTTCTTTTTTTTCGTTCTAGAAAAATATATATTTTTATTTCAAAATAACTTAATTAAACTTCTTATCTATCTTTTTAATGAATAATTTATAGTGTATTTATAATTTATTTTATATCACACGTTATAGAAAAAAATTCTTTTCCCATACTACGTGTCCAGGCATTGAATCTCAGCCATAAAATAACAAAGATCATAGCGGTCATTTGGCGAAAAGTATTCAAAAAGATATCTTGGAACTAATTTATATATTATTTAATTCCTTATTTGATAGTTAGTTATCAGTTTATTTAATATTATTTTTATATACAATAAATAATAAAATTAATAATACTAATATTATTTTATTCTACTACACTTTGTTGATATCTTTATTATAATATAATTTTATTCATTTAACTCAAAAAATCAAACAGTCAATAAAAAAATAATGTCGCGTCACTAATCTCAATATTAATACAGGAATCTATGGTATTAATAGAACCAATACTATTTCTATGTTAATACATCATATTCACTGCTATTTCTATTTCAGTATACACTTATTTATTTAATGTATAAAAAATTAAACAATCGATAAAAAGTAATATCAGTCTAATTAATCTCATCATTTAATTTTGATATTATTAATATATTTTATTTAATATTAGTCTTAATATTTTATTAAATAATTATTTTAGGCGATACGCAGGCTAATATTAAAATCCGACAAAAGTAGTAGATATGGCCGATAATAATGTGCCACGTGTCGTCCAAATTGGCGTAACTTTAACTTGGTGTTTCAGTTATTGCTTTCTTTATCTGGGGAACCAACGAGCCACGTTACCCATAATTGCGCTTAATAACACCTTGGAAGAATTAATCTGCTATATATCAAAAGACCACCCATTTCTTTTTTATTTTTCTTTTTAATTAATTAACGGTAAATTTATTCCCTCCTTTTTTAATTTACGCCAAATTTATCAACTCCGTGGAGTTAAAAAAAGTATTCTCTTTTATAAGTTGAGCTACAATTATATTTACGGATTAGAATTAAATAGTTTTTATGCAGATTTTATATTTATATATATAAATTTATTTAAATCTATTAATAATTATTTAAAAATTAATAATAATTTTAAAGAATTAAAATTCATAAATTTTAAATTTTCAAAATTTTGGGGTTTTTTTTTTTTTATGAATTTTGAGTTTTTTTAATTTTTTATTTTTTTAAATTATCAAATTATTGATTTATTATTTTAAACTCAAAATTTCCTTTTTATTTAAAAAATATAGGGAAAGGGTACTTTTGTTTATTAGTTAAATTTGTCACTTTAGTTATCTTATGGAATTCGAATATGCTACATGGTTATGAAACTTAATATATATGCCTCTCGATTGGATGGATTATAAAATTAAATAAAATTACTCGATTCCTTAAATAGCCCATTATCTCTTTAAACCCCACCCAAATTCATCTAATTTTTGTAATCCATATAAATATAAATCCCAAACCCAAATATCACTGTTGTTTTTTAAAGAAAAGGTACAACATTATGAATTTATGATTAAAAAAAACTATTTAATAAAAATAAAATACAGTAAACTAAATTGTAGTGATAAAGAAAAAAAGGTTTCATAGTAAGTAAGCTCTGTTTATTACTAGAAGAATCAACATTTAGGGTGGGCTAATGAGTTTCCATCTCTTCCGATTTTCTTCCCAAAATTGGAGCTATCCATTCTAACATTTCCTTGAAAATCAATGCCCAACTTCTCCTTATCTCGGCGGGAGTCTTATTTTCCGTCTGTTCTTTTTGTTCAGAGCCGGAATTTCCATTCGTGCCGATTTATGAAGAAATCAGGGCTTGAAGTTGGAGTGGTTTGGTTCGAGCAGGGGAATGGGGTGGTTAAGTAATTTTGAAGAAACAATGGGGGGAAGTAATGGTACTCGTCGTAGCCAGTTGAAGAAAAAACTCAAGTTGTTGTTTGTAAGCTAAAGAAAGATTATCCAAACATAATTAGGTGGATATGGGTTGAGTATATTTGAGGTTTAAATTGTTGAATGGATTTAGGTCAGAATTTAAAGAGATTAGATTATTTAAGTAAAATTGAGTTGTTTTTATTGATTTGGAAACAATCCCACGTCGAGTAACATCGTGTTAAGTTTCGTAATCTGAGGCATGTTGTTTCGATCAAAATAATTTATGTAATGTATCAAAGCACGCTTTTAATCTTGTAATTTTTAAACATGTCATGTGAAATATTAAGACTAAAATGTTATTACTAAATATGGATAGTAGCATTCTTTTAAAAAGCGAACTAATAAACAAAACAAAACACATAAATTAAAAATAAGAAGTAGAGTTTTTTAAAAATTTGTTATCTTAAATATTTTATAATTTTAAATTTTATGACGTTACATATGTTATAACATTTGGTGACTACAAAAAATTGTTAAGTATAATTAAAAATTAAACTAAAATTATTTTCTAATCTAAAATTTGATCATTTTGTTTAAAACATACTTTAAAAAAAGAATAATTTTCATAAATAGTACTACATAATAAAATAATTACACTAAATAGCATGATTTATTAAAATTACAAAAGAAATAGCGGTTTTCTTATTTTAAATACAATTTACTGGACTATATCTAAATTTCAAACCCTACAATTCCTCCTTAATTAGTGTTTATTTGTTTTTGTATTAAAGGAAGTTGCATATTTAATGGAATAAATCACTCTTTTATGATCTTGAATTTTTTTTCCATATCATAAAATTTTACAAACCAAATTCCACATATGTGTGATTTCTAAATTTGAAATCGCGATTTTTTCTTTGAGTGTATCATTGTTGCAGTTGCAGGAAAAATTTTAATTTGTCTTGATACATGTATCAAAACCTCATATATCTAAATGAAAGTTATGTGTTTCACTAAAAATATTGAAACATACTAATAAACATAAAAAAAATTTGATACGTATACAAATATAATACATAAACACGGTATATTTGAAAAGTTGATACATGCGATAAGTATATAAAAAGAAAAACATATACACATTCAAAGATTCTATAATCTACAAATTTCTTCAGATATTAGATATTTTATGAATGGTGATACATTTGTCATATGTATGCAAAAATCTACGATATTAAACATGAATAGAAAAACTCTCACTTTGTAAATAATTTAATATATTGATACATGGGCAATAAAATAAATAATTGACAAAAAATTTCTAAATTGATACACAAAGCAATATGGATATTTTATATTCATATATCGAAAAAAATTAATATACTAATAACAAATTGGTAAAATGTATTTAATACAAACAAAACAATACAATGGTATATATGATTACGGATTATCAAAAATCGCGATCTTGATATATATATCAATTCCATGGTATATCTGAAGACAAAAAAAAAAAAAAGAAGGAGCAGAAAAAAATTGGTGTATCAATTCTTCTTACTTTCTTCTTCCTTGGACCTCCTCTCGAGAATGTATCACAACAACGGGTGCACTTGTACCAAGTGGTTGTTCTTAAACGAAAAACACGGATAAATGATGGACAATCTTGTAGATTGTTCGTTAGATGATGTACCTCAGGTTAGCCTTCTAAGGTGATTCATCCACCATTTTTAAGCAAGATTATCTTTGATAAAAGCGCAAAATTTAAATATATTGGAAAGTTGATAGTATACGAAAATATAGGTAAAAATGCGTAAAAGCACAGAAACACGGAATAGTGGAGAGAAAAATTGAATGAAAATGTAAGTGAAATACAGAGGAAATATTGAGAGATTTTGGAAGATGAAGAAACGGTATATGAATTAGAATAAAATACGATTATTGAGATTGGAGAAAATATTAAAAATTTGATACATGATAACACAATAAAAAATTAGTTGTATAATTATTTTACTATTTTTATAATTTTTTAAAAAAATATTTATTATATATTATACAAATATAGTAAAATTTACTTAATGCCACATTTTTCCTTAAAATTATGAAAGCCGAATGGATGACTCAATGTCAAAGGTGATGAGTCGAATCAGAAAAGCAGCAGCGGGAGAGCCGCTTGTCAATTTTCTAATTTTGCTGTGTGCCATAAGAGGACAATTGTAGAGACGACAAAAGAAACACTGAGACATCATATTAGTTACGGCGGAATGATTGAAATTTGTTATTACTAATCAGAAATTAATTTGAGTGTTAAATATGAATAAAAAAAAATTTAAAATTACTGTTATCATAGTGAACCTTGTGACGCATCATTCAAATTAATCGAATTTTAATGTGAATAGGTGAATACCTAACAAAAAAATTAAAAAAATAGGCCACTTTATAATAATAAATAATATTATTACTGTCACCATGGCCTTAAACGGTTCTCTATTGCAATGCTCATTTGTTTGTTTAATTAATAGATAATTTTATATTTGTCTCTTTATATTTGTCGCAATTCTATTTCCTTTTTATTTCTCAATGTTTGATTAGGGCTTATAGGCCTAGGCATCTAATCCAGCAAAAATGGTAGGTATTAGACATTTTTTTAAAAAGATCTAGTGTGTAAACTATCTATGTGATCAAGAGGTGTGTAAAAGAGATTTGGGTATAATTTTTATGGGGTAAACTCGGGATGTGGGTTCGGTAAACTTTAATTTTAGTTCAAATATATGTATTTGTTTAAATTTCTTATAAATTTATTTGTGTTATGAAATAATAAGAAAGAACAAAAAATATTATAGAGAAAGGGAGAAGGAGAGATGTTCTTATTTCTCTTGATTGGACCTCTTTAGGAGTTAAAGGGATTATAAGGTCTTATATACAATGAATGAAAACCCATTTATTTATAGGGGAAAACTTACTTAAAGTAACAAGTTACAAACCCTAACTGTCCTTCTAAGAAATAGACAATTCACCATAAATAGAAAATATATTTATAACACTCTCCCTTGGATGTCTATTTGATAGATAATGTGTCTCGTTAAAACCTTACTAGAAAAAGCTGAGTGGGAAAAAACTCAGTGGGAAAATGAGTACACATATCTAATAATATGCATTTTGGCTGCCTTATTAAAAACTTCTGAGAAACCCGGTCAGTGGGACAAAACCTCGCAAGGAAAAAAGAGAGTACAACACGTAATTAACTCACGATGAGAAACGTCGAATCTTTGCACCGTCTTACGTACCATCTTCTTGAAAGTTGCGGTTAGTAGAGATTTGGTGAATAAATCAGCCACGTTGTCACTTGAACGAATCATTTGCACATTGATATCACCATTCTTTTGGAGCTCATGTGTGTAGAAAAACTTTGGCGAGATATTAGCCGTTCTATCTCCTTTTATGATCCTCACTTTAGTTGTCTTGTAAATGCGACATTATCTTCATACAAAAATTGTGGGTACTTTGTCGCAGTTTAAACCACATTTTTTCTCTAATGAGATTATCATGGACCTCAACCATACACATTCTCGGCTTGCTTCATGAATAGCTATTATCTCAACATGATTTGATGAAGTAACTCACAGAGCCCCTTTGTAGATCTCAAGATATGCGTGAGTGCCTCCACATGAACACGTAGCCGGTTTGATATCGAGCTTTGTGTGGGTCGGATAAATACCCGGCATCGGCATAGCCAACGAGATCGGAATTTACCCAATTATTAGAATAAAATAAGCTCATATCGGTAGTCCTTTTTAGATACCGCATTATGTGTTTTATCCCATTACAATGCCTCTTAGTAGGAGGCTTGAGAACTATACCTTGCTAATAAATTAGCAGAAAGACTATGCTCCGGGCCTTGTAGTATTGACAAGATACATTAGTGCACGATTGCACTAGATATGGTACTTGGACCAAGAATTTCTTCATTCCTTTCTTGAGTCGGAATGGATCCTTATTCACATCCGTGATCGAACAACCATAGGAGTACTTAATGGATGCGCTCATCCATATAAAATCTTTTCAACACCTTTTTTGTATGGCGAGATTGATGAATAAACACCATTTTCAAATGCTCCAATTTGCAAACCAAGACATAATTTTATCTTTCAAGGTCTTTCATCTCAAATTCCTTCTTTAAATAGTAATTGCCTTTCGAAACTCTATTGGAGTTCCAATAAGGTTTATGTCCTCTACATAAACAACAAGTATGACAAATTAAAGATGTTGTTTTCTTTATAAAAACACATGGAGAATTTTCATCATTTCTATAATCTCCCTTAGATAAATATTCCTTTAGACGGTTTATACCAACATGCGTCAGTGCTTCAAACCATACGATGATCTTTGCAATCTAATTGAATACATTTTCGAGACTTTGAATGATATGCTTCGGGCTACAAATCCTTCGGGGATTTTCATGTATATCTCATTATCAAGTGATTCATAAAGATAAATAGTAACTACATCCATCAAATGCATTTCAAGCCTCTCATGGACAGTGAAACTAATAAGATAACTCAGTGTTATTGCATCCATAACTGGTGAGTATGTCTCTTCATAGTCGACACCGGACCTTTGCGAAAATCCTTGTGCAACAAGGCGTGTTTTGTACCTTTGTGCTTCATTTTCTCATTTCTTTTTCTCACAAAGACCCATTTATAGCAACAACTTTAATACCATTAGGTGTTTGAGCTATATGTCCAAAAACTTCACACTTGACAAGTGAAC
The DNA here is from genome assembly GCA_018107945.1 of Datura stramonium. Taxonomy (NCBI): domain Eukaryota; kingdom Viridiplantae; phylum Streptophyta; class Magnoliopsida; order Solanales; family Solanaceae; genus Datura; species Datura stramonium. Next base: position 103,372 of record JACEIK010001261.1, read on the forward strand.
TCAATTCTGATTGAGTGCTTCTTGCCATTTTGGCCAATCATTTATTTATCGACGTGCAGTGATTGAGGTTCAAGATCCTCCTTTATCTTGCATGATTTTGTTGCAACATTATATGCAAAGACATAATCCACCACTATTTTTGATCGATTAATTCCGGTACACTTGAATTTATGGATAGTCCTCATTTTCTTGAGTCTCAAGCTCATTGATTTCTTCATGGATATCAAAATTGCTCAAGTCTTGAACTTTCATATGTGGTTCTTTCGTAGTGTCATCTTGACCATTTATTTTTCTTTCTAGGATTTGATCCTTAGAACTCAATAGTCTACCACACTTTAGGCGTACTTTGGACTCATTGGCTATGACACTAGTAGATGGTCCTTCAGGGACATCAATTCGAATTGGAACATTCTGCGGGAATATGTGATTTAGTAATTCTTTTAAAGGCAGCAAATGCGTCGGCATTTGATTTGCAATTTCTGAGATAAATAATCCTTTGTACTTCTTTTCACAAATAGAAACACGTGGATCAAGAGAGACGAGTGGTGGATTTTTTCACAAAATTTCTCTTTGATTTCACAATTTCTCCCTAATTTTGAAAAAATTATCTGTCAAGGCCAGGCAATGCGCAAATCGGCGGTAAACATATCTCCGATTAATTGTTCAAGGTAGCCCCGAATAAGGGAGGGCGATTCAAACCCAACATAAATTCCTAACCTTCTTGGGGACCCATTTTTGTGCGATGTGGTAGTGCTGCAGGCACATACAACACATTCAAAAATTCTCGGATGAGAAATATTAGGTTCTTGACCCGAAAACCAATTGTAACGGAGAAAAATTATGATTATTTGTCGGTCTAAGACGAGCAAGTGTTTGCGGCGTGCGAGAATCGCATGACCCCAGCGAAGTGGGCGTCCCAGTTTTCATGAGCAATGACCTTGCTATCAATTGCGAGACGTTTAATTAGTGACTCGGCAAGTCCATTTTGAGAGTGAACATGAGCTACGGGATGTTCAACTTTTATCTGATTGGTAAGCAATAATCATTAAATGCTTGGGATGAGAAGCTTCTGCTGACATTATCAAGGCGAATGGACTTAATTTGATTATCGGGAAATTGTGCAGTAATCATATTATTTATTGCCAATAATTTTGCAAACGCCGGGTTGCAAGATGACAATAGACACACATGAGACCATCTAGAGAAAGCATCTATTAGGACCATGAAGTATCTAAACGACCCACTAGGTGGGTGGATAGGTCAAAACTTCATTATTTCAATATTTCTCCTCGTCTTATTATCCCGGGGACGAGTCATACCAAAGTACAAAAGTATTGGAATTAGTAAACCACGGTTTTACTATAGAATGCCTCAATTGCACTTAATCTTTGTCAATACAAGCCGGAAGATAAAACGAAGAACTTTTCCATAACACATGTACGCCGGAGACATTAGCAGTGATACCCAGAGATATTCAAGATTCTCATCCATTGTGTTGATATGATAACCATTTCACGGATATCTTTAAAACTCAACAAATTTCTCGAAGACTTAGGAGAAAACATGATGTCGCCCAGGATGAGTTTAGTTCCCTTAGGCAAGATTATAATGGCTTTTCAAAGCCTTGATGAAATTGGCACTATCGAGATATCGTAGTATTTATCTTGCCCATATTTAAGTGAAAAATATTTCTCATCTTTGAATATCATATGTGGTACAGTCAATCAAACAAATGTCTTCATAATTGGATAACTTGCTTTGAGATTTATCCATGCGGTAAACCCGGGTTTACTGCTGACATTTATTATTTATTCCAGTTTACTATATAGCAGATTTCACATCGATAAACCTGGTTTACTATGGCATGTAATCTCATCATGCGTATATTTGTAGTACATATCGAGTAACTTTTCATATACATATTTCTTACTCATAGTAATTTGAAGATATGTAAACTTTCAATCATTTGTAGTCTATGATAACCATTTTTATTGTTGGTAAACTTTAGGTTTACTACAATTTGTGTTTGAATCATAGCAACTTTGTACTACAATATGGGATGAATGGCATAATAATAAATAAACTCTTCGGGAGCTTTCCAATTTATTTTTCACTGTATTGTTTGGATACTATTGGTGTCATGATTCTTGTGAACAAGCAATCGAGGCTCTTGGAGACCTTGATCATTAATCATTAATTTATATTACCAAATGTTGTGGAGACACTTAGGAGTCATCATGAAGCAAATTTAGACAACTATTGGTGTCATAAAATAAATAGTAAAATTGAGTTCCAAACTTCATTATTTCAAACTTTTACTACTTCGAGAGTACATTACAAGTTTCTTACTTCGGGGAGTAAATTTCATATTTACTAAATATTGACACATTCACTTTGAGAAATTTGGATCAAGTATTAGATCTATATTGTAACATTTATCAAAAGTTCTCATTCTTCAAGAATGGAACATAATCATACGAACGTGCCTTAAGCATATCAAATTGTAATAGCAAATCTCTTTTAAGATATTGCTGCTTCGAGACCAAATTGAGACATGCATATATCGTAGATGATTTCTCTTACATATTTTCAACTTAGAAACAATTTTGAATGTTGATGAGCTATACTCATGAGCAGACTTATAGTCTTGATAGATCAATCATATCGTGTCATTGGGTGTATGACCATCTTGAGTGGTCATACACGCTCTTTAGGCTATTCAACAAAACAAGTGGATCGCCCAATCGTGAGATATTCAAGGTACATTTCATCAATATGATGACGCAAGAATATCATAGCCTTAGCACAATTTTAGTTTGATGCTTTATTTTCACTTTTAATGGTGTCTTAAGAGACTCATTAAATCCAAATGGATTTGACATCTAACACCCGTGAAAGATAGTTCTTGCTAGAACTTTGAAGAGACGCGAACTCTGAAGTTTCGTAAGATTAGCACGTATTAAAGAAAAGAGGAGGTAAAAAAAATAATACTTTGGCCTTAGAATTTTGAGACGGTAGAGTCTTAGAACAACAATATCACCAAAGGAATATCATTCCTGTGATTAAGTAATACATCTTTCGAAAAGAAATTTAATCTTTCTTACTGGATGCTCAGAAGTGAGTGCTCAAGGCGAGAGACTGATGTGAGTAACGTGTTATGAAATAATAAAGAAAGAACAAGAATATTATGAGAAAGGGAGAAGAAGATAATTCTTATTTCTCTTGATTGGATCCTCTTGAGGAGTTAAAGGGATTATAAGGTCTTCTATACAATGAATGGAAAACCCCTTTATTTATAAGGAAACTTGCTTGGTAACAAGTTATAAGCCTAACTTTCTTCTAAGAAATAGACATTCTTCATAAATAGAAAATATATTTATAATTTATTTTTGTTTCTTTCTTGTGTTGTCTGTAGGGAGATAAATTAGTTTGTTGCCTGTGATTCACAATAAGCAATGGACATGTTTGTCTATTGCATGAATTTAACAATATATTATTAACAAGGCATAATTTGTGATAAATTAGTAAAAAAATATCTTAATTATTTATTATTATTGATAAATTTAACATATATAATAATTTGGGCATTTTAGTAAACTTACCGGTTATGATACGATTACTATACGAGTCAAGCCAAATAATAAAAATGCTATTAAGAAAGCGGCCAAAAGATATAGTTATCTAAACATTGTACATATAATACGGTATAATACAATACAATGTACTTTCTGGTATATTATAAAACCATGAGTGACCATAGTCCAAACAAAGTGTAAATTGAACCCATAAACTTTAGTTCTAATTTCATCTCTAGGTAAATTATGTATAAAATCTTAAGATTAACACGATATTAAGATGTTGTATTACAATCTAAATACTAAATAATAAAATTTGTTTAATTTTCTCAACATCAGAGTACATAATATTTGTCCTTAATGATGATTAATAAATAATTCAATTAATATACTAATTAAACTACTTTATATCAGCAAAAAAAAGAAATTCCTTTTATATGATGTGGTTCGATGATGGTGATGAGTGATGAGGGTGGTTATGAGTGCTGTTGTCGATAGTAATTAGTGATGATGGTGGTTGTGCAAGCGTGGATAGTGGTGATGGTGGTTAACAATAGTGGTTAAAGATGATGAATTGATCGGCAAATAATTATGATAAATATTAATAATTATTAACTATTAGAATGATTGACAACATATAACAATGGACAGTGGCTATGGTGATGATTGCTGATAGTTATGATAATTGTGATTGATAATAATTATTGTAAATAATAGCTAAATAGAGGTGACACTTAATTGTGGTGAATTTTTATGTTAGTTGTGCTGATTGTGGCTAAGAATAATAGTTGTGGGAGATGGGTGGTGATAATTTGATACTGGAAATAAGGATGACAAATAGCGATGAGATTGAATGAAATAATTATGAAATGTCTTCTTATAATTTTTTTTAAATATATAACGTTTTAATAATTTAAAACTTTATTATAAATCTTAATAATCAGATCAATTAAGACGCATTAAAAAGAGTTGTAAAAATGGAAGGTGGAAGCTCAAACTGAAATAACAAGCACACATAATGATATGTATAATTGGCCTTGTGGGTTGTTTTTATGCTTATGATATGCTTGACCTTTGTGTTGTTGGTACCTATTGTTACGACTGTCATGGACTTGTGGTGATAGTGTTACGGGGTGCACGTTCCATTAGGGTTCGTTCGTTCGGCAGGGTAAGCGTTGCCGAATGCGTCCCTAATAGTTTTGGAATGTGATGATGGTGTAAATAATTATTTTTTAATTTATGATTTAAAATTTAAAGTTTCATGTTTTATTTAGTATTTTTAAGATTTTTTTAAAATTTGTGATATAAAATAAATCTTAAAAGTGATATTCTTTTGAGAGTGAAGAGACAAAACTACACAAAGTATTCAGATTTTAAAATTTTTAAATACGAAATATCGTGTGTTTCTTATTTATGTGGTATTATCGAATATTTATCGCTACTTGGCACAAATTATTAATTATTCGTTTTCTCGCGAAATATCATTTAATATGAGAAGAGAGCGATTGATAGCTTAGGTCGTATGTAGTTTGAATAGAATATTCGCGTCGCAATAGTTCGGATAAAAACAAAAGATTATAATATTTAAATATATTTGTTATTCTTCGCTCTTTCTTTTTATGATATATTAAAAAAATTATATGTCTGCATAAATTGTCGCTGAGGAGTACTTCGTAAAGTAAAAGTATGAATTTTAGTTTTTCTCCACATGGCTTCTTTTTTATATGTTTATTTTCCAAACTTTGCATAACAATTGTCTTTGTTAAAACTATATAGTTATACCTTGATTATCTACCTAAATATTCTTCCCCTTTCTCCTACTTCATTTGCCCATCCCAAAGCTCAAAGCTTTTCTTCTCCCTCACTCTCTGCTTGTCCACTTCTACAATAACCCAAGAAAACTTGCTTTTCCAAGCTAGTAGTAAATTAAACTAACCAACTTTTCTCTTTGTATTAGACCTCGAATCCATCATCATTCATCACTACAACTCCATTTTCATCAACAAAGTTAAAGGGTTGGTAGAGAACGTGGAGGAAAGAAAAACTGGGTCTTTCTCTGTTTCTTGAACTGTAGCTTAAAACCCTTTGTTCAGTTCTTTCAGGCAAAATATCAAACACTTAGAGTGCAAACAATAAGCTGGTTTTCTTTGTTATTTGTTAATTGGTGATGAAAGACAGAAGAGGGTGCTCTGTATTTACTCAATGGGAAGACATATTAATGGTGGGGTGGTTGATTTTTGGAAGATAGTGCCGCCGCCGAGTGTGGCTCCGGCAGCAAACGGGGGTGGTGGTGGTCTAGAAGGAGACGATCATTGGAGAAGCTTTGACAACTCTGTAAATGCTGTATCGTTTTGGTTTTTGTTGCGACTGCGATTCTTATTTCAATGTTTTTAGTTATGGCAATTTTCGAGAGGTTACTCCGGCGAGGGCCTTCCTCCGCCGGTGGTGTCCGGAACAGTACCGATCTCGTAGCTCAAATGCGGGTCCAGAGGAAGCTTGATTACCCATCTCCCGAGGTTTCCGCTTTCTCCCTTTCTCCTCCCAAAATTGCATAGTGTGTGTGTGTGATACATTTCATTTTATACGATGAGCATGAATATATTTTTTAATTTTCATATTTTCGTAGTTTAATATTTTCAAAAAATATTCTTTAAAGAAATAAATTATTTAAAAATTAATTAAAAAAAAGAACAGATTTCATAAATAGTAGTTGCACATTGATTTGATCCTCGATACATCTCATCTTTATTTCTACACATAGACTCCATCTCCACCACATCATCTGGCCAACCCCCTAATATTATTTGTTAGATTATATATAAAATTTTTATTTATATCAGAATACAAAAAAATAAAAAGTATTTTTAGAAAAATATAAACACACACCCGAAAAGTGAAAAAGAAAATTTATTTTGAGTATATTGACAAATAAAACAGAATGGAGGAAATATAAGATTGTCATTGAAATTAAATAAAAAATTTGAAGTTAGACTTTTAAAACCAAAAAAAAATTGTCTTATAAAATAGGAAAATAGAACAAAGTTTCTTTTTTTCAAAAAAGTTTATTTTAAATCTCTTTTGCACCATTGAAATTTATCATTATAGATCAATTCTTACCCTGCCAAAAAAAACTACAGGAATTTAAGGATGAGATCGAAATTATTATTTTTTAATGGCTGCTTCAGTGCTTGTACATTGCTTTGTATGAGCAACAGTTAGGGTTTGTTTATTCGGGCAATAAGTTATTTCGATATAATTAATTTTGAACTGGGATGATATGAGATTATTATTTTATTTTTAGTGTGGGATTAAGAAATAAATAATTTCGAAATTAATTTTTGAATAGATTTATTCCACACATTTGGCTGAAGTATTTTGCTTTTGAGATTCATTATGTGAACTTTGATCAATATTTTAAAATATATTTTTATCTTATTAAATTTCTAGCAAAATAAATTAAATTTACCATTTATTTTATAAAAAATTAAATATGAAATTTTAATTTAAAGCGACTTATAATATTTTTGTATAACTTTTGCATATCAAAATTTTAATTTAAAAATATTAAATTATTCTAATTTAATTCTATTTTAAAAATTAATTAAATAAACTCCAAAAAAACGGCAATGAGTAGGCTAACTAATTTTTTTGTGACAGTTAATTGCTTTTTTTTCTTCTTTTGTTAATGTCATTATTGCTTCTCACATAATTATGGCTACTAATAGCTTATAGCTGGATTATTTGACTGGGATTCTCTTCATAATTATCATTTGGTAGACCTTAGTAAATATGAATCATTCCTGATGATCATGTCTTTGAAAAATTTATGCTTGATTTTTGATTCAATTAACCTTAACTTTAACCCTCAGACAAAAAAGAAAAAGCTAATAACATTATTCTGAGTTAAAACTTAAAAGATATTTTTTCATTTCAATATTTTAGCTTCTAGTGTAGCAGTGGTTTAACCCCTAAACCCTTGATAGGCCTGTCAGACGGGAATCCGAATTAGTCAGGCCAGCTTTTAAATTCAGAAAAGAAAATTTATTCTGTAAAACGCTTTTTTTCATTATCACGAAAAATGAAATGTTGGTATTTTAAAATTTATCTACGTATTTGGTAAACGCTAAAAGTGCTTATAAGTCGAAATTGATCAAAAGTCATAAGTTGGTCATCCTCCACTTACGATTTTAGAGCTTATAAGCATTTTTTAGTTTAATCGAGTCTTTTATAGTTTTATTTCTGATATATTTTGTAATCTCTGAAATATTTTCCCTAAAACTGAATCTTTAATTATTTCCTTTCTTCTATTTTCTTTATTCGGTCTTTTTTAAATAATTTTTTGGTAAATAGTTTCAAGAATATTGCAGTCATTTTAACAGAAAATGTACTTATCAATATTTTTTTAATCAAACACATTGACGAATTGTATTGTTCGGATTCTTCAAAAATATCGACAGACGCGTGTCGGATTCTTCAAAAATAGTACATTTTTGAAAGATTCGACATAAACACGATAATATTTTCGAAGTTTTCGAGCAACATAGCCAACGATTTGTTATCGAATCCTACAAAAAATAGTACATGTTTATCAATTATTTTTAATCAGGTGACCCAAATAAAGCTCATAATTTCCAATGGACTTAATGTATTGTAAACATCTCATTCCTATGTATTCATGTGATTCTTTTGGTCTAAATCCAAAAATTCATTTAGACAAGAGGTAGCTATTATGGCCCCCATTGTGTTTCTGCATGGTACACTACCAAGTATAAAGACTTTTCTGATTGAAACCCATGTTGTGTGTGTCCCAAGTTTTATGCATATATAAATAGAATACATTAAAGCCAAGGATATGCTATTTTATACAAAGAGTCTTTTTTTTTTTTTTT
>JACEIK010001261.1:112033-169246 GCA_018107945.1 Datura stramonium
ATTTATATTTTTTGTCTTAATTTATGCGATACTTTTTTTTCTTTTTTAGTCGGTATAAAAAACGATATCTTTTTATATTTAATAACAATTTAACTTTAAACTTTCCAGTTTTCTCTTAATGAGATGATTTATATCTGCAGAAACTTCTACTATTTATTGTTAAATTACAATTTTCAAACTTTTTCTTTTAATCTTAAATTTCGAGCACAGTCAAAACACCTTCAAATATCAATTAGGATAAAGGGGTGCAACATTTTCTTGAAGTATTACTTTTTTTTTTGGAGAATTATGGAGAAGATCAATGAATTGAGATTTAAAAATTTCACAATCTTGAAAGAGTATGGAGTGGGAGTATCTGACGTTTCTATGGTGGGCTACATTATGGCATACTTTGTCTAGTATTCTTCACAAAATTATTGCTAAAGCTAAGGTTCTTTTGACTTGGATGTTTTAATTGATTCTAATAAATCTTTATAAAAAACATGCTTCTTTTTATAAAGAAAAACCAATATAATAAGTGAGGTTATTAATCTATCACATAGCTAACTTAAAAATTCTTTATACTGACGGTGTATGCAAGTTAAAGTTTGTTTTTTTATTGATGATTCTCACCTGGAGCTTGCCTGTATAATTGTACTTTGTTAATACTTTCAGATGACTTTTTACGCGAATGGAGTATCAGTACTGATGCCCGGAGAAGAAGTTCCTACCTTCATTGCACATCCTGTACCCGCGCCTTCTCCTCCGGAATGTACTTCTCAACCCCTTCATCATCAACACGAAGCGGTTCCTTCAAGTCCAACAGCTAGCCATAGCTCCAGTTGACAAGAGAATACAGAGATGAAATTGAAAATTTATGGCTGTCAACTATCACAAAAGTACCTCTATGTGAAAGTAGATATATATTTGTAGGAAATGTCCACTTCATAGATGAAACATTTAAGGGCCCTTTTTTCCCTTTAGGAACTTATCATTGTATTTACATATAGTGCAATATGATTTGAGGCTTGTGTTCCAACTCCAACCCTACTTTACATGGGTCAGCGGTGGAGTCTGAATTTTATTAAGGGGATTCAAAATATAAAAAAGTAAATGCACGAAAAAGTCAAGAAAAGTAAATATATATATATAGTTTTTAACCTTGTATATACAATAGCTTCACCCTATGATGAGGCTTGGAATTGACAAAATGAAGGATCAGATTATTCAAAACACATGTATTCAAGTCAAAATTCTAATATTTAAATCACAGGAAATCTTGATGTAATTGACAAATTCGGGAGGTCACAGGTCCGAGCTTACCTCCTAGGAGGTAACAATACTGGTGTAATAATCAAGATGCTTGTAAATTAGTCTAATAGGTATCTGATGAAACAATCGAGATGCTTACAAATTGATATAATATTGTTACCAAAAAAGATACTATAGAAGAATCTGATGTGCGGAAATAAGAACAAACTTGCATAAAAAAACCCGTTATATGAATGATCAGGGGTGGAGCCAGAAGTCGACAAACGGGTTCAACCGAACCCAATAGCTTTAGCTCATAACCTCATAACAAAAATTAAATTCAGAACACAGAATTATTATCAATATCTCATGTCGTTATCCTAAAATTTAAAATTCATAAAATTTAAATTTTGAATCCACCCTTATAAATAATGCTGGAATATTAACATTATTTTAGTTCAATCATAAGAAGTTTTTTCCGAAGTATTGAATAGTGAGCTGACTGCCGAAGAATCATTCCCAAAAGTGGGAACAGCAGCTGCACCGTACCTCCCAATACTGCTTTGCTTTTTGTCCGCAGATCTCCATAGACACCAATTCACATTCTTTCATACAATTATGCAAATTGGCCTGTCTATACTCTTTATAGTTTTATACTACTCTAGTTGCACAACTTGTACTGTGTTACAACTGAAAATCACATAATACATGGATAGATATGTTAACCTGACCTCAGTTCACAACTAAATATTTCAAACTTTAAGAATGCCAACTCGTCTTCGTTGTATCAGTTGAACGCTTCAACTTATAAAAAATCATCTTTCAAAACATATTCAATCACATAATTACTAATAGCAAAACAAGTTAAAAATGCTCCAAGAGTCGCTCTTTTTCAAATGACCAACTACATAAACATCATTACAAAGTTTGAGGTTCATTCAACATATCAGAGAATTTCTCAATTAATGGACCAACATTACAAGAAAGTTGATCAATAGGATAACATGTCAAGCTCACAAGAGTAAATAATAATGTGAATACCATAATTAAAATCAACTAGCATTTGATCACCCTTTTCAATATAGTATCATTCGTATCAACATTCAACACTAAATGAACACAAATCTGTCTTACCAGAAGAATCAACCAAGTGCATGAAGCATTGTAATATAAAGTCTTAATTTTTCACAAAATATGAAAAGATCTCTAAGCAAGCCCGTAACCCATTAATCTCCAATATTTAGTTGGCTGCCCAGAAGGGAAGCCACCGCTTGTCATGCTGAGATACGTAGTGGGCAGAAGGCAGCCATGGGCGGGATTTGCTACCTTTCCAGTATCCCATTTCTGGGTTCTGTTTTGGCACTGCCAATTCTCATCCCAATCCCTCCAATTGACCAAACAACAACACACGAATTTGGAAATTCCATCATTCAGTTCTTCTGCATACGCCAATGTGCTTCAGAATTGCATAAAGAACAGGGATTTCATCGCCGGAAGGAAAATCCACAGTGACATTTTAAAGAGAGGCGGGTGTTTAGACCTATTTGGGCAGAACATTTTGCTCAACTTGTATGTGAAGTCTGAGTTATTACATGATGCAGTTCGACTGTTCGACGAAATGTCTATCAGAAACGTGGTTTCATTTGTTACGTTACTTCAGGGTCATTTGCAGGCGGAGGAATACATTGCAGCTGTTGAGTTATTTGTTAGGTTGCATAGAGAAGGTCATGAGCTGAACCCATTTGTATTCACAACAATCTTGAAAGTGCTTGTGAGTATGGATGAAGCAGAGATGGGTTGGAGCATTCATGCGTGTATTTATAAGCTTGGGCATGACTCTAATCCTTTTGTCAGCACTGCCCTCATTGATGCTTACTCTGTTTCTGGACTTGTTGACTTTTCCAGGGATGTTTTTGATGGCATTATTGACAAGGACATGGTTTCTTGGACAGGGATGGTTAGTTGCTATGCAGAAAATGATTATTTTGAAGAAGCACTTGGATGCTTCTCCCAAATGAGGCTTGCAGGTTGGATGCCAAACAACTACACATTCGCGAGTGTCATAAAGGCTTGCCTTGGTCTACAGGCCATTGATGTGGGCAAGAGTGTTCATGGATGTGTACTAAAAACTAGGTATGAGATGGATCCTTCAGTTGGTATTTCGTTGCTTGACCTATACTGTAAATCTGGAGATCTGAATGACGCTGCGTGTGTGTTTCAAGAGATTCCTGAGCGTGATGTAGTTCATTGGAGTTTTATTATAGCACGATATTCACAGAGTGACCGCTGTCATGAGGCACTGGAGTTCTTTGCCCAAATGAGGAGAGCATTAGTTGCTCCAAACCAGTTTACTTTTGCTAGTGTGCTGCAGGCATGTGCATCTGTGGAGTCTCTAAACCTTGGGATGCAAATCCACTGTTACGTGACAAAGTTTGGTCTTGATTCAGATGTGTTTGTTACAAATGCCCTCATGGATGTTTATGCTAAGTGTGGAAAGGTGGAAAATACAGTACACATGTTTCTGGAGGCAGAAAACAAAAACGAGGTATCATGGAACACTATCATTGTTGGCCACGTACAATGTGGAGATGGAGAGAAGGCGCTAGCTCTGTTTATTGATATGCATGAAGCTCAAGTGCGAGCTTCATCGGTGACATATTCTTCTCTGCTGCGTGCTTGTGCAACCCTGGCTGCATTGGTGCAAGGTCTTCAAATTCACTCTCTGACTATCAAAACCATTTACAATCAAGATCTTGCCGTTGGGAATGCTTTAGTGGATATGTATGCAAAATGTGGGAGTATTAAGGATGCTCGTTTGGTGTTTGAAACAATGAATGAGCATGATGTTGTTTCATGGAATTCTATGGTTTCAGCATATTCCATGCATGGTCTTGGGAATGAGGCTCTCAATATCTTTGAGAGAATGCGCAAAACGGATGTCAAGCCTAATCAATTAACGTTTCTTGGTGTTCTTTCAGCATGTAGCAATTCAGGATCTTTGAATCAAGGATATGCCTATCTCACTTTGATGCTGGATGATTATGGTATTGAACCTTGTGTTGAGCACTATACATGCATGGTATCACTTTTGGGGCGCTTAGGTCACCTTGATAAGGCTGTTAAGTTGATTGAAGACATCCCATTTGAGCCAAGTGTAATGGTGTGGCGTGCATTGCTTGGTGCCTGTGTTCTTCATAATGAAGTTGAGCTTGGCCAAAGAGCTGCTCAGCGTGTGCTTGAATTGGAACCACAAGATGACGCAACGTATGTATTATTATCAAATATCTATGCCACTTCGAAAAGGTGGAATAATGTAGCTTTCGTTCGGAAAAGCATGAAGAAGACACGACTAAAGAAGGAACCAGGACTTAGTTGGGTTGAAAACCAAGGCAGTGTTCATTATTTCTCCGTTGGTGATGCTTCACATCCTGATATCAAACTTATACATGGAATGCTGGAATGGTTTAACTTGAAAAGTAAAAGGGGAGGTTACGTTCCTAATTGTGATGTTGTTCTACTTGATGTCGACGATGATGAAAAAATACGCCTCCTGTGGTTACACAGTGAGAGATTAGCTTTAGCCTTTGCTTTACTAAGAACGCCGCCTGGAAGCCCAATTAGGATTATTAAAAATCTACGAATATGTTTGGACTGTCATGCAGCAATCAAGTTTATATCAACACTCGTGCAGCGAGAAATTGTTATAAGAGATATAAATAGGTTTCACCACTTCCAAAATGGAGCTTGTTCATGTGGTGATTACTGGTAATATGCCTCAGCTCCTAGACTGTCTATATATCCATCTATATGGAACTTTCCTGTTTTGGCCTCTCAAGGACTGATACTGAAGTTGCTCCATCATTGGACCTCTGCTGGTTCTCATTTCCTTACTCGGGACGTGAAACCTGTGCAGGAAAAGATGAAAGTAGTCCAATCCTTTATTACGGAGGTAATCCTTAGTAGTAGCCTCCCGATCAGATAAATATTAATTATGCAGACCTTTTTATGTTACTTCTTTCACTACATCATGAAATCTTTATATAATTTACACAATGGGATGATGCGTCATGGTCAAACTTCTGATAAATTACTCTGGAATTTTACCTAACTGATGCTCTTAGAGACATTGCTGAAAATTGGCAGAAGTCTATGGGTATTGGTAAGATAAGAACGAAACTGATAAGATTTCTTTTGCATGTCAGCCAGGATGATACATGATGTCCAAGAATGACTAAAGAGGTTGAGACTAATTCAAGATGCACTAACTTTGACTATAATGGAAGCTGATACCGGTAAAATAGTGAAGATATCAGTTCTACTCGTCTTGAACAACTTGCTCTGTTGTGTTAATTTGTGGCTTATAACAGTTAGCTTCTCCAGTTTCAGACAAGCCTGTAGTCTTTTTAAATATAATTTGACAATTTGTTCCTATATTTTTCCTGAATGAAAAGTTTGTGCTGTTATGATAAATATGTACTTTGCTGGTTCAAGTCTAATTCAGCAGTCGCTTGTAAAGCTGCATCTGTTGGTCTGTTATACAGGTCTAGTGAACAAATTCTTTTGTTAGTGTACCCAAAAAAGAATTGTCAGACTGTTTGTTATTCTCGGAAGGTCATTTTGGAATATATGAGATTGTTGCATTTGGCTGAGAAGAACTCTACTAAACTTTTCCTCTAAATGTGCAGCTGGTGCAAGCTAATATTTGTTTGGACTCTTACGCCTTTTGCTTCAGGGCTCTTCGATTCTTTTATCCACTTAGCAATCCCAGGGACGACGAAGACTCCAGTCTTTGCTCTTCCTGTTTCTATTTCCTAGTGACTGTCAGCCCTGTGTCTTGAGAAACTACCTTTTGCTGATTTCCATTACCTGATAACCAATAACCCCGGACAAATTTATGTTGGGATTCAACGGATGGTAGATCCGAGTATCCGACCTCAATCTTATGATAATTCTTCACCAACACTTGTTAACGGTATAAACTCCAAGGAGATGCATTCTGATCTTGTATACCAACATTCAAATGTTGGGAAATTGCACAATGTCATAAATGACGACCCCGAATCAGTCCGTTCTGCAATAATTGCACAGGTGGAAAGTGCACGGGTATTATTTTGCATTCCTTATGGTACTGTGCGTAACTCTTTTGGTTTGAAATGATACGTGTTGCTGTAAATATTATATGTTAAAAAGTGTATTGATCAAATATGAATTCTGACAGGTGGACGACTTAGAGGATGACACATGGCGATATGAAGTCTAGTCAGATTCAAGTCAGCAAAGACGAGTTTAACCAAAGATCAAGGTGGCTCTCTCCAGACCCCCCTCCAGCTTGCCCCCGACTTAATACACCGGTAAACAGGCGGACATGATAAGTTTCATAGATCAACCGATTTCGAGAAATTCGGGATCCATTATGACGGTTATATATTCATCATGTACATAATGGACGCAACATGCGGATAATGAACACGTAAGAATACTCTTTCTCTATTACCTTATTGTTTATTTGCCTTTCCAAAGGGAAATAAGCAATTGATATGGCACAAACTGAACTCAGGTAAAAGCTGTTAAACCCAAAACAACTGCAATAAGAAATTCGAACAAGTAGAGCAATTTCTTGAGAGATCAAAGAGAATGTAGGATGAGTGGAATATCACACCACCCTAGAAAAGTACATAGTATAGCAAACATATGCTCTGTATTTAACATTAGTAGATATAGTTTAAAACAATTACATTTTATATTAAATAATTATAGTTTGTGGCATCTCTCTCCACTCTCTCTCAATTTCTCTCGCCTCCCTCTTCTTTCTCCCTCTCTCTCGCTAACGTCTCTCCTCTCTCCTTCCTCCTTCTCGGTCTCCTTCTCTTCTCTCTCTCTCTCTCTTTTTCTTTTTTGTCCTTTCTTTCTCTCTACCTCTCTGTTTCTCGCTATTTCTCTTCTTTCTTTCTTTTTTTCTCTTTCCCTCTGTTTCTCTGTCTCTTTCTCTCTGTCCATCTTCCTTACACCAATCAACCAATCAATTTATTATAGATCAAAATTTATAATAATTTTTTTTTGATGATGATACAAATGTATCATACACCGATACTAACCTACAAATGAATGTTATATTTGAAAATATTTTTTGAATTTGTATTAGTGTATTCATAAATTTGAGAAATTGTTTATGAGATACAAGAACGAATGAATATAAGTGATACAAGAGTGAATGAATACAATCTCTTGTAATTTTAGTTGTTTGTATCTTTGTATACATGTAGACTGTATACGTTGATATAACCTATACAGTCTGTATTCGTCGATTTTTGTATCTTTGTATACATGTAAATTGTATTCGTTGATACAACCAAAATGTGCACTTGAATATAAGTGGAATAAATGAATAGAAGTGGTACAAAAGCAAATGAATACAAGTGATACAAGAGCAAATGAATAAAAGTGATACAAGAATGAACGAATACAAGTTCAATTAGAGCTTTGTTGTTTTGTATCTTTGTATACACGTAAACTGTATTCGTCGATACAGTCTGTATTAATCGATACAATAAGTATTCATCAATACAGTTAATACACATATGAATACAACAAATACAATTGTTTGATACCCTTCAAAAAAAATTAAAAATACAGAGAGAAGAATACAATTAAAATACAGTATATAAAAAGGGAGAGAGAAATAGAGAAAGAGAAAGAGAGAGAGAAAAAAAGAGAGGGGCGAGAGAGGCGGAAAGAAAAAAGCAAGAGCAAGAGAGAGAAAGAAAAAGAGGGAGAGATAGGGAGGGAGGCAAGCAAGATCAAAAGAGAGGCTAGAGAGAGATTTTTTTTTGCCCTAAAAATCGTTGCTATAAATTATAATTATGCAAACTGTAACTACTAATGGTAATTAATTTTCAAATGGATGCTAGTTATGAAATTTTTTCAAGTTATATTTGCCCTTCGTTATACTTTTCAAACATATTTGCCATCCAACTTTAGGATCATAGTTGCCCTCGCACTCTTATAAAAATCCATATTTATTTCACATGTCTTCAATATATTTACTTTAGAATCATATTTGCCTTTGTACTCTTAAATAAAGTCATATTTGTTCCTATTGTGTTAAATCTCCATATTCAATCTTAATTTTCCCACGTGACACATTTTTTTTCAAATTAAATCATCTAGATAATAATGGTGAATTTTATCTACTTAGAAATAGAATTAGTAGAGAATTTTATCTTCTTTGTTATTCTGATGAAACGAGTATTCTCTAACTCATTTAGACATAGATAATAATTTCACTATTTTAAATATTGAATTTTAATATTTCAAATGTTAATTGGATTGACAATATTTACTAACAAATTCAAAGACCTGCTAAATTTCAGTATTTGAACTTCAGTAAAATATTTGTTTGAATTTATATCAAAGCGATACTTATCTCCATATACAAAATTTTCAATTTTGCAAATTCGTTTAGCCAAGTAAAGTAATTCTAAGTCTAAATATAACTTGATTTCTAAAAAATATTTATTACTAATTTTAATTTTAAATTCACCTACAAAATTACCAAATGTTAACTTAATTTCACAAAACATAAAAGGAGTGAAAGGTGATTGAAATCAGAAGGATAATCGTATGCAATAAATAAAAATTATTGGAATAAATATTACTTTACCATAATAATTGAAATTAACTTTTAGTTTGAAAGAGATTTGATCGGTGAAATTGTATCTATCATGAATGAACAATGAACTTTTTGGGTTTTAATTTTTTAATGGGTTGGGTGAATTGAAACGGATGGGTTAAAAGTAAATGAGGTTAGTAGATTTAATTGGGAAAAAAAAGTGTCATGTAGACTCCACATAAAAATATTAAATGGAACATGGAGATTTAACACATTAGGGTAAATATGACCTTTTTAGNAATAAAAGTAAAATATGACCCTAAAGTTGGATTATGTTTATAAATAATAATATTAGTATGTGATATTTAAAGTTTTATGTATATTTAAAGTTTCTTATTAATTAGAGCACTAATTGTATTTGAGTTTACCCCTTTGTCCCTTGACAATAATAACCCTATGGTCGTTGTTTTCCATACATAAATTTCCCCCAATTGATTCTGCGAGAAAAGAGGGGGGAAAAAAAGCAAATGAATGATAAACAAAAAATATAAAACAGAAAACTACAAAAGGCTCTTAATTTAATTCAATAGTTGTTCATTTTCCAGTCTCCCAATAAAAACCTTAGGTGCTACAGAAATTTTGTTTGCATATATTCTGTCGCATTGTTGGGTTTGGTTTTGTCTGAGTTATTCAACAAATGGCTGGCCTGTATAATGATAATCCTTTTGCTGAAGAAGCTAACGTCAATCCATTTGCGGTACATTTTTGTGGGTTGGAGAATATTGAATTTCAAAAATCTCTCCAATTCCAGCTAACATCCTTTGTAATTTCATATACATTGTTGCGGTTTTGATTAATTCTAGTTTAGAGAAAAATTTTGTGGTTTATGTTCTTTTATTTTTGGGGGTGTTTTTGCCATGTTAGAAATAACATAGTTGCCCATACACTATATTGAGTTTGAAAATGGAAAAATTCATGCATCATAATGAGCGCATCCCACTTTAATGAGCCTCCAATTAATCGCCCCAGAATGGTTGCCTTGGTGTCGCTAATGCTTGCATCAAGATAGTTGCCTATATTACGCCCTTTGAAATGCGTCCTTTTCTCGGACGACCCTACGTGAACATCACATACTTTGTACCGAGCTGCCCCTTTATTTTAGGAGCTACTTTAATGTATAGCTTGATATTAATTTGTGAATTGGTGATACCAACCAATGGTAATACAAATACCTTTGCTTATGCATTATATTTTACTTACTAAAATGTTCAGGGTGGAAGTTCTGCTCGTGGTTCAACAGTCGATATTTCTCTTAATAGTGCAAAGGTGAGACAAATTTCTCGGGTTTGAGCTTTGTATATTTCTTTTTTTGACAAAAATTGGGGATAGGGAAGGAGATTACGAGGTGGGGAATCGAATCCTCACCAACAAGGTGAAAGTTCAGATAGTCAACTAGCTGAACTAATAAGATTCCCTGTATATTTTGCTTTTCACTTTGCCCGTGAACACAGAAACACAGAAATTGCGTGTTCGTTGGGAGATTCCGGTTTAATAATTCTTTTTTCAATACTTACGTAACAATTCAGGATCTGAAGAAGAAGGAGAAGGAACTACAAGCTAGAGAGGCTGATCTGATAAGAAGAGAACAGGTATGCTTGCATGACACTTTATGACAACTATGTTGCTCTGACTTTTCAAAAATGACAAACTGGTGCGTGTTGAATCCTCCAAAAGTAGTGCATTTTTTGGAGAGTCCGAGCAATATAGCTTTATGGTGATTTCAAGTTTTGTCTTTGCTCATCTTCCATTAAATAAAGAGTGAATGGTGAAAAAAATACCTATATTATTACGATTTTTTTAATTTCATATTTGAACTATCAGGTGTAAGTTTCGTATCTGAACTATCATCAAATACTTATCGAAACACGCCTCAACTATTAGTCGTTCACTTTTTTCAGGTAGGAAAAATGAACAACTGATAATTGAGGTGTGTTTCAATAAACATTTGGTGATAGTTTAGGTATGAAACTAAAAAAATGTGATACTTTAGGTGTGCTTTTTCCCATTCACTCTTAAATAAAAGATCCAAAGTTCAAATTTCGTAGAGTATATTTCATTCTCTGTTTTGCAATTTAGGCTATTTATAAGTACACTATTAATTCTCTGTTTTCTTATAGGAAGTGAGAAGGAGAGAAGAGGCTTTAGCAGGAGGTATATTTGCACGCTCTTGAACTAAATCAAAGTTTTATTCGGCGAAAAAATTTATCTATTTTAATTTTTGATCATCATCTCCCCTTCTTTTTGCAGCTGGTGTTGTTATAGAGGAACATAACTGGCCACCATTCTTCCCCATCATTCATCATGATATTGCCAATGAAATTCCAATCCATCTACAAAAGATTCAGTATGTTGCATTCACTACATTGTTGGGTACGTCGATTTAATCAAGTGATATATATTCTCAACACGTTGTTCTTTTATATATAAAGGTGGCGGTGAGACCTTTGTCTGCTCTGATATCATGTTAAAAAGATACTTGAATCAAGAGCGAATAATCTTAGGAAATTGTTTTGTTAGAATGATTTTAGGACGAGCTTTGTTGCTTTCTTGGATTATTGAATCGGACATTTTTGCAGGTTTGACGGCTTGTACACTATGGAACTTTATAGCAATCACTGGCGTTTGGATCAAAGGAGGAGGTTGTTGCTAAACTAAATCTTACAATCCTTCACCAATACTCTTCCCTGTTTTCAGTTTTCTGTTATTCACTTATATATTTATATAGAGGTTAATTGTTCGGTCTTATGCCCAGATGATGGAATATTTTTCATTAAATTAAGACCGAAGGATGAAAAACACACCTCAAGTATCATGATTTTTCGAATTTCATACTTGAATTATCAGGTGTGCGAGTTTGCTACCTGAACTATCTAAATGTTTATTAAAAATACACCTCAACTGTTAGTTGTTCACTTTTCCTAACTTGATGACAGTGATAAACACTTGGCGATAGTTCAGTTAGAAACTCAAAAACCATGATACTTGATCAGGTGTGATTTTGATGAATAACTCTTAAATTAACTATCTAACTTAACCTTTTTATATGGTTATATAGACGTAGGTGCTTGGTTTTTCTCTGTTGTCTACTTCTTTGGTATTCCAGCAGCCTATTTTTTGTGGTATCGTCCTCTTTATCGAGCGATGAGGTAAGTATGTTGTTATTGTTGTTGTAATGGTTTTTATTATAAATTTTGTAGTGTTGTTCTTGGTTTACTTGTTTTGTGATATCCATTATGTTTGCAGGACTGATAGCGCACTGAAGTTTGGGTGGTTTTTCTTATGTTATGGGGTTCACATTATATTCTGCGTCTTAGCTACGGCTTCACCTCCATTCGTCTTCAGGGCGCATTCCATGACGTCTGTGTCTTTTTTCTATAATCATAATGTTTGGGGTCAGTTTGCCTCTTTACTATTTTGTATTCATGACTGACTCTTTTTTACATTCCATGGTTCAACAGTGGTTTCATGAATGCAATTGATCTTATAGGCTGGAATTCGATTATCGGGGTAAGGTTATGGATGGGATTTGCTAAGATTTGGTTAGGTGCTCTTAATTCATATTACTGTTAACCTTGTTTTTTAACTTGCAGATATTCTTCTTCATTGGTGCTGGATTCTTCTCTCTTGAATCAGTGATCAGCATATGGGTTATTCAGGTTTAATTATTTGCCCCTTTTGTCATTGCTTCTAGTATCGGCCGATCCAAGATTTTAACATTCATAGATTCATCCTATAAAATTCTTGTGGCTAAGTAGATATATAGATAGACACAATCGGTCACATAGATATTCTTGTATACAAAATACTAGATTTAACGCCTTTCATGATCTACAATATGCAGCAAGTGTTCATGTATTTCCGAGGGAGTGGCAAAGCAGCGGAGATGAAGAAAGAGGCTGCAAGAGCAACGATTAACGCGGCAATATGAAGTTACATTTGAATTCGGGGAGTGTTTAACATTTTGCCGGAGTTGTATCCTTTCGTTGTTTCTCTCTTCTCACTCCTTAGCCTTAGATAAGCTTTTTCTTAATATGCGACATTCTCAAAGTACATACATAGTGGTGTCCTGGCCTTTGGCTATACTAGAAATTTTTTCACATTCTACAGGAACAGAGTTGTATGAATATAGAAAGTTATTAAAATGCTTGATTTTTAGTTTCTACAATTTGGTGTCAATCAACGAGATGAACTGAGATAAAAGGGTGTCTTCGTTACCAAGGAAAACAACTGTTTTCCTAGAGAATGTTTATATATTATCTAGCAAAATAATATTGGGCTGGTGGGATGGTCAGAGAGTTGGGGTTGGGAGGTGTTGAGTGAGTGAGGAGACAATGAATTGAGAATGTCACTTATGAAACTTATTTTCCCTACTTTCGTTGTGAAAGACATTTTTCTCATTTTTTTTAGGAACTTGACATATTGACCAATCGAACATGAGAATATTGAAAAATATTTTTTATTTTCCTCCGTACCGAACGCATACCAAAGATTAAAGGATTTTCTTGTGTATGACACAAACTTGTTAAATGGACAGAGATAAAAGTACTGCAAGATTTTCTTGCATCACACGAATTTACTAATTGAACTAACACCTATTGTGTTTAAAACTCACTAGCACCAGTAGACTATACGCATCGATTTGAACGCTGATAACTTAAGCTAAATCATGTTGAAAGAAATGTTGCATAATAAACACTACCTTTGTACACTTTAGTGTTTATAACTCGTATAAAAATCCTCCCCCCCCAAGTGTTTTTGTCACGCTAATATACAATTGTAGGTAGCATTTCAGGTTCATCTGTCCCATATCGACAGAAAATGAAAAGCTGATCAAGTTATGAGGCTGTATAAAACACGGGGTCCGTGAGCAAAGTAAAACATACCTTTCTCGGCCTTTTGGCTAAGATCAAGTGTAGTATCTGTTCTTATCAGTTTAATATCTGATATGTGAGTCATTGGCTCACACGATATTAACTTAATTTTTTAAGGGGGAAGGTCCACCACAATAGCTTGCTATTGGGACCTTTGTGTGTCGCCTTGGTGTTGCACTACTGCCTTGGCCTGGCACACCCCACCAAATCAAGTTCAATTGTTTTCTGTTTGAGCTGGCCTTTGTCAAGATGCCTCGTACTCTTTGAAAATCTGAAGTACAATTCTCTTGTCTATTTAAGCCTATAAATGATGTTTTGTGAGAGTATCTAAAATAATCACCTTTACAATGTAGGAGAAATAGTCCTTCAGATATGAAAATCTACACGGCTGGTTCATCTTCAACATCATTCTCTAAAGTTCACGTGGATGAAGATATGATTATGAAGTCAAAATAGTGGAGCAAGTATATAGATGAACACCCTCTTACTGTTATTGCATAATGCGCAGAAAAGAAGGGCAATCCACATCGTAACACATGCCGTGCCTCCGGAGGCAAATTCAGAATTTAATGCAGTAATAATACATGCATATAGAAATGCTAACACACATGGTCTCTGAGTTTTGTTTTACAGTTGTAAATGTGCAACCAAGTAGAAAATAATAGTGGAAGAGGGGTTTAGGTGCAGTTGACAAATTCCATATCTTATGCTGGCGTGTAAGTGAGTGATCAAAGGAATCATCATACAAATGAAGGAACCAAATGCTTTAAGATGTGGAGATCTTCTCTCCCCTCAAACCAAACACCTCCCAACCTCCACACTGTATAGCGGAGCCACCTTAGGCCAAGCGGTGTCACTCCAAACCATTGTCAAATAGGTTAACACAATCAAAGAATGCAGACGTTTAGCTCATAATTGAAGGCAGAGATGGGCCTAGAGCATTGGCTATAGGTTCAGTCAAAACCATCAACTTTGGTTCAAGCCCTATATTTGTCTTCAAAATCTATCGTCAATTTAGAATGTAGTAACTTAAAAGATTAGAATTCACAACCCATACGTTTCAAATCTTCGCTCCGCTTTTGATTATCTAAAAGAAACATTTAGTTCTTGTATAGACTCGTATTTTTCATACTTTCAAGTTCTAGTTGAATCAGTAAGAGTTACGAAATAACCTTTACTTTTTTTAATTTATAAGTTATTTACACTTCAAAGAAAGCAAAGTGTTTCTTTTTTAGAACTGGGAAGAGTAATGCAGTAGTATATTTAAGGTTTGTCAATCCCACATCAATAGAAAATGAGAAACAGAGAATTGAGAGACAGTATAAAATACAAGGTCCAGGAACATAGTAAAGCATACCTTTCTCGGCCTTTTGGCTAAGATCAAGTGTAGTATCTGTTCTTATCAGTTTAATATCTGATATGTGAGTCATTGGCTCACACGATATTAACTTAATTTTTTAAGGGGGAAGGTCCACCACAATAGCTTGCTATTGGGACCTTTGTGTGTCGCCTTGGTGTTGCACTACTGCCTTGGCCTGGCACACCCCACCAAATCAAGTTTAACTTTTTTTTCAAGCAAGGCATAACAAAATATTCTCTTACTCTATAAAATCTGAACTTCATTTTGCTTCTCTGGGGAAGAAAACTAAGTATTAAAATTCATAGAGGCATTACGAAAGAAGAGACCCTATACAGTACCTGAGATAAAAATCACGAAGAGTGTGGGATTACTTGAGTTCTTTCTCCTTATCCTTTTTATTTCCTGCTAATTTATCTGCTAATGTGAAAGAGCCACTCCGCAGTGACGTAGCCTCCCCTAATGCAAACATCATTAGTGGCTGCTTTAACGGTTTCATCTTCAACATCATACTCTAAATTTATGGAAATCATGGTTATTTTGGAAGTGTTGCTTGACAAGATAGAGGAAAGGGATTGATACAGGACTTGCAAGGTTGTCTCGTATAAATTGTTTGCAGTTCTTCAATCACCATAATAAGCAAAATATACATCAGAAGGATGAAAATATGATTATGAAACTGAAATATGGAGCAAGACAGCAAGTATATAGATGAACACTATCTAATTCCTGTTATTGTGTACTGCACATAAAAGAAGGGCAATCCACGTTGTCAACATATGCTGCCATCATGGCTACATACGAAGCAAGGAACTCGAAGACTGGAGTTGAGAATCTCAAAGGATTCGTCATTTCTACTTCTATAATGTCAATACAAGTTGCATCTTGAAACAAGGATCACCCTGACAGGAACAAAATTGATAAATGTGTCAGCTATATATCTGTGTTGTCATCTTGAGCATTTTCAGGAATGTTTCTTTGTAGAGGCATCCTGATAGAGCTCTTTACTGGAAAGGCTAGAAGCTGTCAGTATTCGTTTAAATCCAGCTCTTTCCAGTTATCTTATTCACTCTTTTTTCTTGCATCTGCCGTCGAATCTCAAGAGCATCAGCCCACCGGCCTACTGCTCTGTACACATTTGCTAAAAGAACATAACTCAAATGATAATCAGGATTTAGTTCCATCATTTTCTTTGCAATACGCTCTGCAACAGTAGGATTTGTACTGCTAGTACAAGCACCAAGTAGGGTAGCCCAAAGAGAAGCATCGTTTCTGAATTCCGCACCTAGAATCAAGCTTTCAGCTTCTTCTACCTCTCCAACCCGACCTAGAAGATCAACCATGCAACTATAATGCTCGATACGAGCTTTGATACCATACTCATTAATCATTAAGAGAAAATACTTTCGCCCTTCATCAACCATACCGCTATGACTACAAGCGAAAAGAACCGCAATAAAGCTAATATAATCTGGCTTAACCCCTTCACTAATCATCTCCTCAAATACTGCAATAGCTTCTGCACCTTTCCCATTCTGAGCAAATCCAGATATCATCGAGTTCCAGGTAACCGAGTTCCTAACCTTCATTTGGCGAAAAATCACATAGGCATAATTATCAAAGCCACATTTTGCATAGAGATCAACTAGAGCTGATTCCACTATAACATCGCTCCAGCAACCTCTCCTCAAATACTGGCAGTGAACTTCCTTCCCCGACTTCAAAGCTGCCAACCCTGCACAGGCACGAAGAACAGTCCCAAAGCTGTAAAGATCAACCTCCCTCATCATCCTGAAGAGCTCAATAACAGTATCAAAGTCACCCTTTTGACAGTAGCCACCCATTAACGCACACCAGGAAACAGAATTCCTCTTACCCATTCGATCAAAAACACACTGAGACTCATAAACCTCCTCGCATTTTGCATACATATCTACTAAACTACTATCCACAACCACATTCCCACAAAGACCTGCAGTCACAATCTTAGCATGAACTTCTCTACCTTGCCTCGACCTACCCGAATTACCCAGAGCAGTCAGCACACTTCCAAACGTAAACAAATCAGGGAACAACCCATACTTCCTATGCATTGTGTAAAAGAATCTTAAAGCCTCCTCGTGCAGTTCGTTCCTCGTGAGAGCAGAAATAACCGAAGTCCAACAAACAGCATCTGGTTCAGGCAATTCATCAAACAACTTAACTGCATCTCCTGACGCATAATTCTTACCATACATATCAATTAACGCACTCACAATCACATTATTCTCCTCAAATCCACGGCTAATCACAACCCCATGAAATCCACGCCCCAATCTCAACTGTCCAATCTCAGAACAAGCTTTAATCACAGCAGACAAAGTGAACCCATTTGGCTCAAAATCCAAATCAATCATTTCTCCATACAATTCCAGAGAAATCTCTGGCCTCCCAACACTAACATACCCTGTTATCATCGAAGACCAAGCTACGACATCCTTATACAACATGCCATCAAAGAACCTTCGAGTTTCAAGAAAATTGGAACCCAATTTGAAGTAGAGAGCAAGCAAGCTGTTCCCAACAAAACGGTCGGTTTCGAGTCCGGTTTTGATGACATGGGTATGGAATTGAAGCCCATGATTGAACGAATGTGATTTCGTGCATGTCTGAATCAATGTGGCATACAAGATTGGTTTTGAGAAGATTTTTTCTATGGTGTTGAGAAGCTTTATGGCTTGGGATAGTAAGCCT
This sequence comes from Datura stramonium, assembly GCA_018107945.1. Classification (NCBI taxonomy): domain Eukaryota; kingdom Viridiplantae; phylum Streptophyta; class Magnoliopsida; order Solanales; family Solanaceae; genus Datura; species Datura stramonium. The sequence goes on from JACEIK010001261.1 coordinate 129,894, forward strand.
AACCTGCAAAGATGGATAATTTCTGATTCTTTAGAGGGAGGATTTGTGAAGAAAGTAACAGAGCTGTAATGGCGATGGACAAATAATTTCAAGAACATGACACTACTAACAAAGAGTCTTGAACTGAGCTAAACTGGAGATACACATATGTATATACAAAATTCTTCTTTAAAAAAACAAATATATATAAATTTCGAATATAATTAATTCAAAATAAATATAAATTTCCGACATAGTATTTAAAGCCTTCTTCTACAATTTCATATCTAAATTCACATACAAGTCGGAGTTGATGACAATAAGTTCATACTATATATACAAAATCCTGTGTATACACCACCGTTTGCAATTGTTTGTTCGCTAATAACTACACTTTTATTATACCTATCTTTTCAAGGATTACAATATATATATTATGTACACTTGTGGTCCAGCTCTTTTTCGAATCCTGTGCCTAATGAAAGATTTAGTGCACCGTACCGCCCGTTTATTTTCTACAATCGACTAGTAATTAATGGTGACCAAACTGGAAAAGTTAGGACAACAGCAAGAAGAATGATAAGGACAACGGCAATGCAAGCACATTTTCTTGAGCTTTTTTGCAATTCCCTAGCCTCTGTGAGTTGCTCTGTTCCTCTTCTAACAAATGAACTTGCATGTGCCACATGACTCTCTATATCATTCAATTGTTGTCCTTGTGCTTCCACTAGTGCTCCCATGTCTAGGAATATTTGGTGTAGTTCAATCAAATTCTTCTCTATTTCCTTCACAGCATCATGTCTTTCTTGAATTTCTGAAATTGTGTCCATAATTTGTCCCCTTCCTTGTTCTTGAATTGCCTTCTGGAGGAACGACTCGCTCTCTCCACTCGATATCAAATTATCAATGAGTTCATCATCCGCGTTCTCTCCTGTCACGGTGAAGTACCTGTTGAAGACATTATTACGTGTAAACAAATAGATCATATATTGAAAAATTGGATATATTGATATGGTTTCGATATATGTAGACATAAGGGATTCTAAAATATCTATTTGAGAAAATAGATAAATAGATAGGGTGAAGTCAGCTGATGGAATTTGGTCGCATTGGCGTCCCTAATTATGCCTTAGCGCATATGTTTGCTTGCTTGTTAGCGCCCATTTACCTGTTAATTATTTATAATATAGTTGAAGATTTCAAATCAGATAATCATACAATTCAAGAATACCTTCTTGCCACTGTTTCCTTGTATTCTGAATTCATTCTTGCTCTCAATGCTTGGAAATCATCCATGAGAACTTTTAGTTTCTTCCCTAAACCGCTAACTACAGAAGTCCTAGTTCGATCAGCAGAGGATCCTGGACCACAACCCGGGTTCTGCCTATTTGCTACATTTGATCTTTCTAAGCCTTCAAGTTTTCCTTTGATGATCTTGACACGTTTCAAGACAAGTGCCACTTCAGAGTCCATTCGAGCACGAATCTCCTTCACAGTTTTTGCACTATGCACGGTTTTGCTCTCTTCATTCGATTCTTGCAATCGTTTATACAACTTCTCAACTTCCTTCATATCCTCTTTCACATTCTCTACATCTTCGAAGAACTTAGCAAGATCAATGCTTTCGTTCTGAGAAGGAGGACCAGGGCCGGCCCCGCCTTCCAAATCATCCATCTGGACCTGTTGTTTCAGGTCCTGATACTTTTTAAGCGAAGGGGAGAATAAGTCATTCATTTTTTCTCCACACCTTCAATAATCTCCTTTTATCTTTGTTTCTTCTCGTAGTAGGTTGAATTACTTTTTGATTTTTCGTTTTCTCTCTTGTCTATGCCTTCTCCCTTCAATCCTCGTAATATTTGCAATTAGAATGATAGGCTTATGGCCATAAATTGGAGGAGGAAGAGGAAGAGAAGGCAACAAGAGAAATGTCTTCATTAAGAAACAATAACAAACCAAACTCATTGTTTGGTGAAGATTTGAAAGTAATATCATTAGAGGTGAACCAGTCACTTGTTAGTATTAATTAAAATTCCACAAAAACAAACTTGAGGACACTAGATAAAACAGGAAGATTTCTTCTTCTTCTTCTTTTTTTTTTTTTTATGGCCACTTGGTGTCTCACCTCTGCCTCATATATATATAGAATTAATTTATAAATTTCGCTCAATTTTTAAAAAAGATTTGATTAACCTTTTGAGATGAACGTTCTAGTTATTTATCAACAAATTATGTTTATATATATATATATTATAACTCTATTATGAACTATTTGACTAAACTTGAAACTTCTCCACTTTTTCTTTCGGAAACAATTTAAATAAGTGAAATTGTTGATCAATATTTAATTTATGAAAATATTTACGGCTAGGATACCTTAGCTCATACATAAGAATCCTTTGTACAATCATATTGCAAGCTCGATCACAAGAATTTTATCTTTTTATTATTATTTCACACACCCGTTTAATTTAAAAATTAGATAAATTATTAAGTGTAAAAGTATTATTAAAACGATACATTTAGCCTACTATAGATATTTAAAAAATACAAAGGCCTAGTTAAAATGTCTATATGAAACTTCATTATCTTACTATTTTTTTGTGCATGTTGGGGAGGGAGGCTCTTATGTTGTATAATACTCCAAATAAGTTATTGACTTCGGTATAAATTCCGTAGCACTCTTTCAGCATAACCGACCTTAGCTCAGTTGGTAGAGCGGAGGACTGTAGTTGTTGCTGAAATCCTTAGGTCGCTGGTTCGAATCCGGCAGGTCGGATGCTTCTTCACTTTTTTTTTTTTTTGAACATAATATTTACGCATTTGGCCATAGATAATTTTCATTTATATTTAGAATTATGGAGTTGGATTTGTGTTTGGTTATTTTTTTGTAATGAATATTTGAAATAATGTTCAAATACAACTTCAAAAGTGAAAAGTAAATTGGAAAACAACTTATAAATATAACTTCAAGTTGAATTTGAAATTTTCATGATCGAACACTAATTTTCAAATAAAACAACAACATGCTCAATTTATGTCCATGTGAATCTGAGGAGATTAAGATGTATGCATACCTTAACCTTATCTTTATGAGGGGATAAAGATGCATTTTCGATAGGCCCGGAACCGAAAAAAATACAAGTGGTTTTTTAAAAAGAAATCATCTTAATTAATTTATTTACATAAAAGCAAAAATTACATGCAGAAATGTTTTTGAACATGGAGTATTCCTGTATTAGGTATATTTCGAATGCTAGTGCTAGGTTTGTTTTGCTGATTTGTTTTCGCTCTAGTACATTGACTGATAAGTTTATATCAGTTAATTTATCTATATAATAAGCGTTTGTATATATATAAAAATAATTTCTTAAAATTTTGAATAAAAAATATATAATTTTTGTTTTTTTAATTAATTTATGTATTTAAATATTTAATTATATATATTGGGCTGTCAATATATTCTACCTAAAAAAAGTTAAAGAATACCTAAAAAATGTTGAAAACGCCGTTGTGGAATCAAACCCAGGTCACCCGCATGACAAGCGGGAATACTCACACCACTATACTCGGCGACTTTTGACTCAACAATCACGGTCTTTGATTTTTGGAGATATGGGGCCATTTGGTTTGAATATTTTGATATTATTTTTTATTGAATATTTGATTTGTTAAAATAAATGTATTACATAATTTTAAGAAGAAGAAATTTATTTATAAAAAATACTGTCCACCTTATTCATATTACATAATTTTTAAGAAGAAAAAGTTTATTTATAAAAAAAAATACTGTCCACTTTATTTAGTAAATAAAAAAGATTTGAAATATTTTTATCATTACTGACTTCTCCGCTTTACTTTGATTTTTCCTTAATAAGTCATCAAAATTTAGTAAGCCAGTCCCGCTAAAATTATTGAACAACACAACATGTTGAAGCTTGATTAATGATTTCTAAAAACACCAGTTTTGGTGAATGATACAATTAAATTGTTTTTATAGTCAAGTAAACAGTCTATTTGAATGATTATACCCAATTTTGTATTCACTTTTTAATTTCAATTTTCAAATAAACTAAAAAAATAAAAAAAAAGCAATTCAAAATTTTAAAATTAAATTCAGGAGTCAAACACCAACAAGTGTATAAGGAACCAAATCAAGAAAATTTTGTGTAGAATCGAGGGCAAGGAAGCGGCGTGGTCTAAGCTCCGTGCCACAAATTATGACGTAGAATCAATCACTTGGGTTGCCCTTAGGCAGCGTCCCTCTCAAATTACAATGGAAGCCACCGATCTAGGCTATGAGGTTTATTGATCGCTAATTGACCCATCGAGATAAGTATGTTTCTTGTAGCTCTTTGTTATTCTTTTATATCTATCTAGATCTATATTTTTTTTTGTATTTGTCTTTGTTGACCTAATACATCTCTTAAGAAAGCATTAATTAAAGGTATATTTTACTTAATTAACCTTATTAATTATGTTTTAAAAATCTAAATTTAATTAATAATTTACTTTATGTAGTTATTTAATAAAAAATTAATAGTGAAAGTAAAATAATAAATTTCTCTTGATTTGTTAAAATAGATAAATAAAAAAACAAAAGTGGGTTGTGTAGATCAAGTAAAATAAAAAGAATGAAGAAAGTATTTATGTGCCGAGATAGACAAAAAAATAGATCCTTTCGGCTCTCTCTTAAAAGTTACTCCCAAACTAATGCAGTATACATATGTTTATTGTCATTGATGGTTGAAATTTGTCAAATAGTTTAACTCATAAAAATAACATAAATAAAAAGGATAAAACATAATTATACATCTAAATTAAATAAAATTGTAATTACCTAATTAGAAATTTGAGGGGCTCTATTATTTCCCTGAATTTGATTTTTGTATTATTTATAAGTTTCACTAATTATTTGGTAAAAAGAATAAGTTAAATTATATTATGTTTTATAAACATGCTTATACTAGATCAAAAAAGGGTATTTTAATGTCTTATCTCATTTTGATTCTTTTAGATTTTCGATCCAAATAAATCAGAAGTCATCATCCCTCAAGTCTCAACCCTTTTACGGGTGATTGGATTTTCATATTATTATCCATAATATATATTTTAATAGAGAGCATGACTTTTTGATCTTTGTTATAATTTAAAATATTCTTTGCCGCCAAATATACAACAAAGACATAGAATATTACTCAAAATCTTGACTTTATACTTTGTTACGTTTGAGAAATGAAAGATGATGAAGTTCGATTGACTTGCTTTGAAAAGAATTAAATTAACTAAAACATTAAAACTCTTTTTTTTCGGCCTAGTATAGACACGTATATAAATATGATATATTTTAATTTATTTTCTTTGTCGAGGAAGTGAAAAGATAAATCACATGGAAAAAATAAATTCATAATTAATATAAAGAGTCTCACATAATACAACTAAGTAAATAATAAAAAAATTAAAATAAATTAGAGTATTCAAGCCCTCCCTTGGTTTAAATATATAATTCACAATTGCGCTATAATTTAGATGTATTTTTTATGCTTCATCTTAAAAAAAAACTATAGGGCAATTGTGATAAGAAATCGAGATGATGTAGTTGACTTGTTCAATTATTATATAAAATTATACACCACTACTAAGAATTTTTTTTAATTATTTGTTTTAACACCACAAATAAGAATTGAAGCAAACTGGAAAATGTTAAGAAGTTTTTATTTTATTATTATGTCCTGACTCTTTAATTACTAATATTTATTATTGGGAAGTTGGAGGAGAAAAAAGTACAAGAGATTTGACACATTATTAATGGGTAAGAAAGAAAATGAGGAAAAGGTAAAATAAATATTGAGTTAGAAATCTGTTTAAAGATGATTTTTAATATGATATGATTTTTTGTTCATTTGGATCTAGTTCACCAATTTTCTCAAAAGGTCTCATACCAGAGAGATATCAATATTTTTATATGTAGCTTCTTTATATTATAACTCTTGAACTAAGTTCTATATGTCCAGTCACTACGATTCACAAGTCAATTTTCAAAATTCATTATGTGTCACCATATTGTTTGAATATTTTATGGCAATCGAAGCCCACAACTAGCTTGGCTTCTAGTATGTGTGCATCTCTAAGCTTTCGTAGGGGGAATAAGCGAGTCCTAACGTGTTTATCTTCGTCATAGTCAGCTTTGTTGAACCCGGCTACAATAGGTAATTATGTTTTTCTCAAAATATTTCCTTATGCAATACTCTGTCACTCACGCTCGCAGAGAGGTATAGTGACACACGATGCCCTCTGGGACTGAAGCTGATTAGATTGCGAGCCTAAGCACTTCGGTGCACAGGCGCTCTAACTACGGATTCAAGAAAATGACGGACTATATAATGGCTGTCATCTGACCTCCAGGCCGACTAAACCTATAGCCACACAGCCAAACAAACAACGGCTAACCAGAGCAACGGTAGTATGAAGGAACTGTGCGGGCCGACAAGGCCACCATCCTGTCTAGTTATTCTAAATCAAGAAAACGGGTGCTAAACGGCTACGTGGCCGGAAACAAGGTCACCACTATAGCGAGTAAGGCCCCATGCGGCCATCATAACCAAGCTAAAGTACACACACGGCCTCACACGACCCGTATAACTAACCACGGGGTATACACAATGCGCAAGCTACAAGAATGCGATATGGTCGGGACGGGGGCCCGGCCTACCCATCTTGTACAACAAAGAAAAGGGATAAACCTCTAGCTATCTAGCTCGGGATGTTGGAGTTGATATTTCTATTGGTGGCTGAAATCACGAGGATCGGCTCCATAGATCTGTAAGTACCCCTGCGGGCAAGTAATGCGGCGCCCCAAACGGGCATCGATCTTGGTTGAGTGCAGGAGTATATAAAGCAACAAGCGAAAAATACTGAAAACAACAATACAAGCGATGGGCGAAATAGAAAGAAATGGCGAAACTGATTGAGGAAAATATGAATCTAAAGATTGTTTCTCAACTATCTTTGGAAGGAGTAGAGTCATACACGGAAATGTATAGCTCTTGTCGATCTACTCGTATCTAGCGTAACATGGCATAACATAACATAACATAACATAGCATAGCACACACAAACCTTACCCCCGGCCCCATGGCGGAAGGTACAATCAGCAACGCAATCTATACCCTTAGGTCATCCCGTCTCTATAATAACTATAAACGTCATGTCCTAGCATCGTTGAGCCCACACGACTATAAACGCTGCACAGTCAGTATGACTCCTGAATCAACATGTCGGGCGTACCGCTCGGCGAGGGTGTCTCTGACCAAGGCGAAATATGGAAGCTTAGGCATCCGTCTAGATCCCCCAGGGACTGACGGCACTCAGAGTAGAGAGCGATGTGTCGCCCTCTGGAGGGCAGTCGATACGACTATTAACCTAGGGTGGTCATGAATGCTAGGTAATCCAACCCCAAAATAATACCTTTGGTCTCAACTAGTAATACTAGCTGCGTATACCACATCTTTTACAAACTAGTAATGATAATATGTATGTATATACTACATGCTAAAACTAATGATAGTGACATATATATGTACTTAATACATGCAAGCTGATAATGGTATATATACACAATCTTGAAACGTCATAACGTGTTGAGTCTAATGTAACAAGATATAGTTTTATCAAAAATCATGTTGTATAATTGAGTTTCGCAAGTAACATGATTTACTATTTCTAACATGCTTACTAGAAAACTCATTTTAGGCTACTGTTCTATTTAAAATATAACTACGGGAACTTATATTGCTTTACTAAGTTTCGAATGAAGATAATATCTAACATACTACTAAATACATACTAGGCATGTTGTCTTGTTTTGTCACTTTCTACTGAAATTTGCATCGTGCTAGTAAGTTTCCTTTACCACGTGACATGGTGTTGCTAATATCATACTAAAATACATACTAAACATAATATGCGGTTTGAAACATTCTCACGGCACTTGAACTATATTACTATACCGAGGAACTACTAACTTGCCGAAGAAACTAGCTTTTCATACCTCGGTTGTCGGCTTAGACTAGCGGCGTAACTTCCGATCAATATTCGGCTATTTCTTCCAGCGTATCCCATATATATATATATATATATATATATATATCAGTGAGACTAAATACATTAATATTACGAAATAAACTATCACTTTTTAATATATATATAGCGAAACTTTGACTTATCGCTTCGCTATTTCTCGAAAAGTCCAAAAGGGAGAAATACTCACTTTAGGGCTAGGGTATATTGACACTAATTTGGAGCAATTCCACTTACCTTAGCTCGGTAGCACGACGATTCGCCGGCCGAATTTCACAAAACTAACTCTGCTTGCGAATGCTCCGTGACTTAATATCACAACCACAGATTAATTCGAGTTTGGACCGCGTTTAATAGCGTGAAGGAAATTCCTCAAACTCTCGTGCCCTCTGTTTTCCCTCGTCTCTGGAAATTATGTAAGAGTATCACTTAAACCGAATTGAGGGTTTTATATGCTTGGGCACAGACGGGGCCTCAGTGTACAGCATTCGCCAGCGGAGGGGCTCACTTGCCCAGGCTCTCCGTGATGGTTCGGCGATGGCAGCTATCCGATCCCAGCCCTAGCATGTGTGGCATTCAAAAACTCTTAACCAACATGCGAATAGGTCATCTATATGTCGAGAATTTACGGGGTGTAACATTTCTCTCCCCAGTAAGGCATTCATCCTCGAATGTAAGCTTCTGCTGCAGAAGTTCAGCTTACTTAACTTATTCTAGAAAAATTTAATGAAGTCCCTGTAATATGGACTATCTCGAAACTTGAAATGCGAGGAAAGATCTATCTGGTGCTCCACACAATACTATAGCATTCACTTGTGTAAAGACTAGAGTCGCGATATCTCGTTATACATGTAATATAGGCATCTCATATATTAACAACACTAACATACCTCTCGGCTGATTAGGCTTGGAATAAGTGAGGATGCTCCGACTTTCATGTCTTCCTGCGCTTCCCAGTCATCTCCTCTTTGGTTCTTGTTATGCCACGCCTTGTGAAGCAACGTCTTTAGTCCTCAACACTGCGAATACACTTTTGTCTAGTATAGCTCTTCAGGACCTCTTCATAGGTCGAGATCTTAGTAACTTTGGACATCTGAGCAGGACAACTGCGAGATGGGTCCCTATATACTTCCTCAATAGACACGTGGAAAGCGGATGAGCAGAGACTCTAATTCTAGGGCAAGTTCGGCTCGTATGGCGACTCTCTCCGTAGAATCTGGTGGGCCAGCAGATCCTCGGGTGAGCTTGCAGCGCTCGAATCTACATCACCTTTCATTGGAATGCTTTCAAAAATACCCCAGTCATTCACATTAAATTCCGGTTTGCACATCGGCACATCTGATTCTGGCGGCTCGGCGGTCGTGGCGTTCTCGATAAGCTTTACCTTACCCACCTCGGCGATGAATAATATGCGGCCCAACCGGCGCTAACTCTCCCTACTTCAAGCAGAGCCAGCGGCGATCTACATTCCGTCCATACAAGCCTCAAAGGCGTCATGCGGATAGCGAGTGGTAACTATTGTTATAAGCAAATTCAATCGGCGGTGTGCTTTCATCAGCCTCAAAGTCCAACACCTGTGCAGTAGCATATCATCGAGCGTGCGAATAGTGCGGTCAGCTGTCCATGCGTCGAGGGTGGAATGTTGTGCTGCTCTGCGTTCCCAAACCTCTACGAAACGTGACAAAATCTAGCGTAAGTGTGCCCTGTGGAGTGTGGTGGATCTTCCAAGGACACCGTGCGGTCGACTATTTCTGATATATACAATTCGGAGTAATCTTCGGCAGAGAATGTAGCTTTCACTTGCAGGAAATGGGATGATTTCGCCCGGTCCTCTTACAATTACCCAAATTGAATCATGTTTTATGCACGGTACGGGGTAATCTGCTACAAATTCCATGTTTCTTGCTTCCCTTCTAAAGAGCCTGTGGCTATGTCTGAGTCCAATCCACCTGGTTTTACGGTGTTCGCGTTTTACTTCTTTGGCGGTTAGGACACTAGGCTACAAGTGTTGCTATTTCCCCTCTTCATGCGACCACCAGTAAATTTCTTTGATATCATGGTACATTTTCATCGCGCACAGGTAGAGAGAATGGCGAGCGTAATGCGCCTCGCTCATATCTGGCAGCGAAGCCTGAAATGCAGGTGCACAAATACGGCCTTTACATCGCAACACTTCATCCTCGATTACACAGAAAAATCGGCGTTTTTCCTTGTTGAATTCTATCCTTAAAATTTGAACTAAGTCGATGTCTTCATGCGCGTTCCTTTACCTCAAACTAATGACGACATTGCGGTGTTACGAATTGCAGCTGTTTGTTGTCCTCTGTTCTGCTATGAGAGAACGGCTAAAGTTGGATAGTGGTGTATTTCTCGACCAACTCCATTGCTCGGGTACCAAGTATGCCAAACTCCCCATAGATTTGCGGCGGGCATACGCCACTACGTTGGCCTTTCTAGGATGATTACTGAGATATTACATCATAATCTTTCGATAATTCAACTAGCGGCAAACTATGGTAAGTTCAACTCTCTCACGAGTGAAGAAGATATCTTTGCGGATCTTATGGTCGGTGAAAATATCCACATGAACAGTACCAGGTAATGTCTCCATATCTTTTTAGGGTGTGGATCCTCGTGATTCCGGGTCATAGGTGGATAATTCTTTTACGTGTTTCTCAGTGTGCGGAAGCATAAGAAATCACTTTCTTAGTCTTTTGCATCAACGAGACATCCCAACTCAATACGAAGCATCACAATAGCGCATAACCCTCTGTGCCTTATGGCAATGCTAATCTTGGGGCGGAGGTCAGCACGTCTTTCAATTCTTGGAAACTTCTGCTCCACGTACTTCCGTCACTTTGGAACTTTGCTTTCTGCGTTAGCTTAATCGAAGAGATGTAAGCTATGGTGGAGAATCCCTCAACAAACCTTCTATAGTATCCACCTGCTAATCCCGAAGCTGGGACTTCGGTCGGAGTGGTAGGTGCAGGTCACATTTTTTATTGCTTCTATTTTACGCGTGTTTGCACGTATGCCGGCTGTCAGGCCGCAAATATGCCCCCCGAAAGCTGCGGGTTCGGCCCGAGAATTCACGATTTGGAGAACTTGGCACAATTCAGACGGTCCACGAGAATGCAGACACTTGCCGAGTAAATGAGCACGGTGATGCCCGAGCGAATACACCCGAATATCGTCGATAAACACTATCACGAACGAGGTCGGTATGGTGCGAAGATGCGTTCATCGGGTCATAAATCTTGTTAGGTTCGTCAGCCAGGACATATTTAGAAACTCAAAATGGCCGTATACGGTCTGCGAATTTGTCTTGAATTGACTCACGGACTCGAACGTGGTATGGGACCGTAAATCCAATCTTGAACTCTGGACCCACATGTTTGAGTGACAATCATCCCCGATACAGGAAACGGATACTTATTCTTAAACGTAACCTTATTCAGCGGTAATCTATACACATGCGGAAGCGGAGCCATCCTTCTTTCTCAAATATAGAACCGGCGCACCCCGAGGTGAAGTACTTGGCTTTGTCAGCCCTTATCTAACGGGTCTTTGTTGCTCTTTTTAACTCTGAGTTCGACGGGAGCAATGCGATACGGAGGAATTTATAGGGGTACAGAGTATCTGGTAGTAAATCAATTGCAAAAATCTATTTCTCTTTACGGGAGATACCGGGTCGCTCATGTCTGGAAATACGTCGGGGTATTCATTAACCCTTTGGAACGGTTTGGAGTCGGTGGCTCTGCCAGGAACATCTGAACTCTGGACAATGGTAAATGCACCCCTTAACTATCAACTTCCTCCTTTGAAAATAGGGAAATAAACCTACCTTTTGGCGTAATTGTACTGCCCTTCCACTCTCGTCTTGCCTCCTGGAAAGTGAAATCGGACTGTCTTGGTCAGAGGCATTCTACACTTGCATAGCACGAACCAACCAATCCAGTACCCGCCCAATGGCATCGAAATCAACCATTTCCTAGTGCTGCCCGGGTCTACTTTTGTGGTCGACGATCGGCCAACCTCTACTATACACCCGCAATGGAGCCTTCTAGCTATAATGGAGTCACATTGGGGTGAATCTTAAAAGGTTGCTGAAGCAACTGATTAAACACTAAACTTTCGAGCCACACAAAATGGAGTAATGTAGGACAAAGTAGATCAGGATCGTCAATACGTAAACGGGGTATGAAGCGAGATAGTCATCATACTGTCACAACATTAGGTGACGCTTCGAATCACGCCTCCCCAGTAATGCATATGTGCGGCTTGGACCCACACCTACCTTGGAGGCCCACGATCGCCTAGGCCCACACTGCTTTGAGGAAACTAAGTGCCCCCTGCAGGGGATGCGAGGCTCGTGACCTTGCGGATGCCCTATCTTTGCTATCTCGGTCCTCTGACTTTTAGTTAGGCAATCTCTCATTAGATGGCCCTCTGGCCTAAATATAACATCAGGTGGAGCCATACTGCACATGCTCGAAAATGGTAGTCATTGCATATATAGGGCAAAGTGGTAGGGTATACCTACTACACTCCGCCACCATACGTAATGGTGAATGCTGAGTCTGCGAGCCTCACGTGGGTCTCACGGCGCCCCCTGAAGCTAACTACGCCCCTCTGCGGGCGTGGTGGAGGCGGGGAATGCAGGCGGCCTATCTAACAATCGTGGCCTGGAACCAGGAGCCTCATACGTAACTCAGCTGACCTATCCTGTGGCGCTCGTTTTCTGTTGGTCACACGATCTCCGTCGCCATTTGCACGATGCCCTCAATAATGGGCAAATGCAGACCGAGTATGTCCTCTCACGGTGTGGCGGTAATACAAGTCTCCACATGCATAGTTGACCCCATGATGAAGCGGTGTACTCTGGATGCCATGGTATCAGCAAAAGTAGGTGCGTGCGAGACTGATTCAAACGCAAGGCGTATTCCGAACACTCATGGCCCCCTACTCTAAATGTAAGCGGGTCCAACGGAACTGTCCCGAATCTCCCAGTGGCAAATAATGATTCGAAGAAAATCTCTGAGAAAATTTGGACCGAGGTCGGAGGAAACATCTCTCCCTCGGGACCTTTCACATTTTCGTACCTAACACGAGCGATGTCCCCGTCAGCAGAAATGCTACCAACTCAACCGATTACGTAGGCGTGGCATGCATAACCATGAATATTCTGCACTTGTCCACGATCTAGAAAATCTGAGGGTCCTCGTCAGGAGATTAAAGTACGCACATGGCTAGCAGCGGGATTGGCCAAAGAGAACTCTCGGACCCTCGAACTCTTAGGGCCCTCACGATGACTCCGCAACTTTAGATGGCATCGGCGGCGTTGGCCGGCCGTCATACGTGCCAACATGACTACCGCACTCTTGACCTCCAGTCGGAAGAGTGTCGGTATAGGGGCTACTGGAGGTGATGTCGCCCCCAGTGGCTCTGATGTGGTTAGGCTTCTTTGAGAAGGTTGGGACGATTGTCTCTGCATTGCCCTCACGATCGTCTTGTTTCTAACGGGTGAGGCGTCTGGCAGTGCCTTCCTATTTGCCAATATCAAGCTCAGGCACGTGATGGGATGTCGTTGATTACAGCATTATACGCCAACGAAAGAATACGGTAAGCTTTAGGGACTCAACCCTATCTTGTGCCGCTACTGACACGGCGAATAAGAATAAAAAGGCAACCGTCCTATCATGCCTTGTAGCCTCCACCATAGTATGTGATTGCGCAACACATCCATAGTAGAAGACTTTACTTAGCGGCTTAGGACTCACGGGATACGACTACCTTTCTGATACCAAGTTTGTCATGCCAGCCTTGGGGGTATGGCTGCGCGTGTGCCTGCGGGACTGAAGCGCTGGAAGCTGAGCCTAAGCCCGGTGCACAGAGCATCTAATTAAGTTGAAAATGACGGGCTATATAACAGTACATCATCTGACCTCCGGCTTGGAAGGCCTAGGCCTATAGCCACTATTAAATGACAACGGCTAACTTGAGGCACGGTGGTATGAAGGAACCTATGTGGGCCGACAAGGCCACCCCGTCTTTGTCTAGTTATCTACAATCAGAAAACAAGTGCTAACTTAGCTACGTGATAGACAAGGTCACCACTACTGCTTGATGGGCCCAGCTGCGACCGTCACAACAAGCTAAAACGTACACACGGCCTCACACGGCCCTTATAACTAACCCTGAGGTATACACAATCGCAAGCCTCTAACAATACGATAATATGGTAGGGACGGGGCGGAAACACCACATGCGGCCTATGAAAGGAATAAACCTCCAGCTATCTAGCTTCGGATGACTAGGCGTGATACGTGGTGACTAGAATCATGAGGGATCGGCACATAGATACATGGAGTACTCAACGGGAAAGTAATGCGGTGCCCCAAACCGGGCGTCGTGCCGGCCAGTGCGCGAGAGTATGTAAAAGCAACAAGCGAAAAATGCACGAAAACGACAATACAGCGTGGAAGGCCCCGGGAAATAGAAAGATATAGGCGAAATTGGTGAAAATAATGAATCTAAGGCTGTTCTCAACTATCTTTGGAAGGGTAGAATTAAATGCACGGAAATGTGTCGGCTCTATTTGTCGATCTGCTACGTATCTAGCGTAACATGACATAACATAACATAACATAACATAGCACACCTGAAACCTTGCAGGCCACTTATGGGCGGGAGATGCAATCCTTGCCTTGATCTATACCCTTTACCCACGTTAAATCCCATCTCTATAATAACTATAAGCATCCTGCCGGTCTCTAGTATGCACTTGGGTTATTTGAGCCTGACTATAAACGTACTTTGAATCAGAAGGACTCTGAATCAACACCAGGCGTACCGCTCGACGGGGGAGTGTATAAAAAAAGCGGAAACCAGGCAAAATATGGGAGCTTGAAAAACTCCCCGCTCTTGAGTCCCTAGGGGACGACATACCCTCAGGTAAGAGCAACGTATCCTCGCCCTGGACAGTCGATGCAACTGTGTCCACAGGACGGTCGTGAATGCTAGGTAATCAACCTAGAAACAATAGTGGTCTAAACTAGTAATACTAGCTGCATTATACCACATCTTTTGAAACTGTGACAATAATGTGTATGTATATACTACATGCTAAAACTAATGATAGTGATATGTATGTACTTATACATGCGGGCGATAATGGTATATATACGATCTTACGTGCATCTTTGTGTTGAGTCTAATGCTTAACAAGATATAGTTTTTAAGGGGAATTATGTTGTATAAGCGAGTTTCATAGTAACATGATTTACTATTTCTTATGCTTTCTAAACTTCATTTAGGCTACCATTCTATTTCGAAATACCTTACGAGACATATTGCTTTACTAAGTTTCGGCGAAACACGATAATATCCTAACATACTTTACTAAATCACATCTTGGGTGTGTTATCTTTGTTTTTGTCACTTTCTACTAGAATTTGCATCGTGCTAGTAAGTTTCACGCTACGTGACACGGTGTTGCTAATATCATACTAAAATGCATCTTAAACATAATATGCGGTTTTACGAAACATTCTGCGGCACTTGAACTATTTTACTATCACAGGAACTGCTTAACTTGCCGAAGAAACTAGCTACGTACCTCGATTCTTAGGCTTAGGCTAGTAAGTAACTTTCGACCAATATTCGGCTATTTCTTCAATTTGTATCCATATATATATATATATATATAATTAGGACTAAATACATTAATATTAGAAATAAAATATCACTTTTAATATATATATAGCCCAAACTTTGGCTTATCGAAAACGATCGGCTTACGCTATTTCTCGAAAGTCCAAAAGGGAGAAATACTCACTTTAGGGATAGAAGTATATTGACGCTAATTTGGAGCGAAATTCCCTTTACCCAGCCCAGCTCGTTAGCACGACGATTCGTAGTCTAAATTTCACAAAACTAACTTTGCAGGAATGCTCCGTGACTTAATACTTCACTACCGAATTAATTCGAGTTTGGACCGCGTTTAAATAGCGTAAACGGAAAGGACATTCCTCAAACCCTCGTGCCCTCTGTTTTCCCTCGTCCTCTGCGGAAATTATATGAAATTATCCCTTAAAACCGAAGTGAGGTTTATATACTTGGGCACGGACAGGGACCTCAGTGGCACGACGCAATCGCGGAGGCCCTCCCCCTCAGTGACACGGCATCGCGGAGGGTTTCTCCAAACTCCTCATAGCGATGATTGACGTGTCATTTATCCGATCTTTCCGGGCCTTTTCTAGCATATATGGCATTCAAAAACTATTAATCAACATGCGAATAGAGCACATCTGCGTGTCGAGGTACTCTTGGGTGTAACAATAAAAATTCAACGCTTTTAGCATGCAAAGATAGTTGAGTTGGTGTTGCGGGAATATTCCTAAAAGACTACGAGATTTAATTCATCAATCGATTGAATTGATATAATAGCATATGTGGTATCCTAAAAAGACATCAGGAATCTCCGTCTACTAGATACCTTCTCAATCGAGCTTGTGATATCTTAAAAAAATATCAAGAATCTCCCTGACTAGGTACCTTCTCAGTAGAATAAGTAGTATCCTAAAGACATCGGATATGTCCCCCATTAAGTATCTTCTTTGTCGAGCTCATGATTCATAAGCTATATCATAGGAACAGATTAACCTGGTCCGGGATTGCGGGTTCTCTGGGATTTTCGGGAAAAAAAAAATTCCAACTTTTGGGCCTCCTGGTTTTTTTTTTTTTTTTTTTTTTTTTTTTAAGTCGGCCTTGGTTTTATAGCAAGTTTTACCAAAATTCTCTTCAACAACTAGGGTTCTTCTTGGTTCTCTCACAAATTGATCAATGACTGATTCTGACTCCTACTTTCCTCCCGATCTATTGATAGAAATCCTACTTAGACTTCCTGTTAAGTCCTTGATTCGGTTCACAGTTGTCTCCAAATCATGGCATTCCCTCATCACCAGCTTTTCTTTCATCTCCACACACCTCGCCCAAACCCCACCTTCCAACACCCTTCTTGTCAGGCGTTACGTCCATACTCGCAATAAAAAGAGCACTATGCGTTGTTTCAAGACCGTAAGAATCGACCCTTTTTCTTGGATTTCTCATCCGAACTGTATTTCCCGTTCAATTGCCATTTTGGGTATTTCAGAGTAGTTGGCAGTTGCAATGGCATTGTGTGTTGATCTGACGATTTGTTTGGTGAGTTGCGGAGTCTTATTCTGTGGAATCCTTCTATTCAAAAGTTTATAACTTTACCTTTGCCTTCGATTAGGCCTCAGTCACCCCATATGTTTGTGCTTGGATTTGGTGCTGATTTGCCTGAGAAGGATGACTACAAGTTGGTCAGACTCGTGTATCATAAGAATGCTCATGGGTATAATTTTCCTCCTGAGATTGAAATTTATTCAATCAATACTGGGGTTTGGAGGAGGGTGATAGGAGTTGAGATTAGGCATCATATGCAGGTTTATGTGGTCTCAGGCTTTTTTAAATGAGCTGGCGGTGTGGATTGCCTTTGATGTGGTTGCCAATGGTGGCATTCGGAGTTTAATTATGTCTTTTAGTATAGCTGATGAGGTGTTTGGGGAGATTATGCTGCCGGATGCTTTAGTTGGTGAAATTGCAACGGAGTTATCCATTATGTTGTTTGAGGAATCCCTTGCTGTTGTTAAGTATGAGAGGGAGATAGATGGTGGTTCATGTGAAGTATGGGTGATGAAGCACTATGGAGTTTTGGAATCTTGGAGTAGGTTGTATCGTATAAATTTAGTTGCAGATATGGAGAAAGTAGTTGGATTTAGGAGCAATGGTGAAGTTCTGTTTTCAACTAAGAGCAGTGAGCTGGTTTCTTATGATCCAAATAGTGGACACAAGATGGATCTTGGTATTCATGGGAGCTCTCGCTCGTTTTATATTCAAGTACATGGAATCACTTGATTTGCTTAAAGGGAACAGTATCATTTCGGATGGGTTCTTGGAAGGAATTGGAAGTTTATGGAATTAATGAGTAGCTGGACTATGGTATTTATCGATGCAATAAAGAAGAATGTGATCAGAAGGTAAAGTATTTTATCAAAGTTCATGGTTGTTTCAAGGTAGTGAAAGTGAAAGATGTTTTATCAAATTTGGTAGACCTACTTTAGAGAGCTTTCTGATAATTATGAAGTACTGAATGTTAGAACTTTTGTTTTTCATTTTATTCACCTTATATTAGTTTTAGTGTACTCTTATTTGCTTTTTTGATGTATTTCCAGTTTGATTATTGAGATTCCTTATCCTAATTAGCGACGAACCTTGTCTTTGATATAGTTAACTTAGTTGCATAGAAGACCGAGGTGGAGGAGATTTCCATTAGCGTTTCTAGTTTCATTCGTTTCCTGAGTAATCACCACCCATGCCAAGTCCTGTTTCATTTGCAATCCCTTCTAGCTGTCTACATGTTGCTTTTTGTTTTCATTATTTTTTGGTTTTGAACTAAATATGGTTAGTCCTTTTAAGGTTACTAAATCCTACACCCCCTTTCACCTTGGTTAACCCAGGCAATAAGGCGTTCTGTCTCATCAATCGCACTGGTCTGACTATTTGGCTGCATATGCACATTATTACCATCTCATTGCTTCTAGTGCGATGTGATAGAATTTCCATACCTCTCCCTGATGTCGAAATTGGTGTGTGATGAAGGAAATGCATAATACCCAATTTAGTTCAACCTGAACTAGTTGGTTTTGTTTGCAAGCGAAGTCATATTCTTCACTTTGTAAACCAAGTACTAAGCTAGTGCTGGACGTACAAAAAGTAATAGGACCCTGGACCCTGGACCCTGTACACTAGCAAAAGAGAGAGCCTTGTACAAAATCAATGCTGCAGAGAGTTAATATAATCTATCTTCCACCAAAAGGGCCAAAAAAGTTGCAAGTATCTGCACTTTAAAGTATGGACTGATTCAACCTTGTCTTTAAAAACATCATCATCTATTTTCTCATTCCAGGTGTTCAAACAACGCAAGCTGGGATAGTTCTCCATATCTTCTTGATATATTTTGCTCCCTTGCAACCCCACCAGCAGCTAAACAGGTTCTTAGTAGTACGGCATCACACATCGAGTCCCTAATATATTTTGAAACAATAGGTCCCATATTTGTCTTGAAACTGAACAATGAATAAATTAATTGTTAGTATTCTCCTCCTCTTCTCCACACATATAACGCCTGCTGCATAAATCATTCTTCTTCGCTGTAATTTTGAATTAGGCAAGCATCTGAAATCCGTCTATTAAAGCTGAAGCATGCAACAGAAACAACCCAGTGTAAATTCTAGTGTCAGGGCAAAGAAATGCTATCCAAAGCAAATACAACTCAAGTTGATCAAGTTTAAATTACATGGAACTTTAAGATAGACGTCTGTTTCAATGAAAATTTCTTTCTGATAAAAGGGAACCGAGAGAATCCATTTCTGTACAACAAAAGCAAAAAGAGTTGTCTTTGTAATTGGTTGAAACTCAGCAGCATGCTGAATATGCCTGATTGTTACTGGATTTCAAATCTTCTCTATCATAATCATAAACACCAGCTCCTTTCGCACTTGGAAATGAAGATGGAATTGCACAAACGATAGCCAACTGAAAGAGTTTGACTTGTTTCTCTAAGCTGCAACTCTCACTTTCTGTTTCATCCATACTCTAAAGACGCCTTCGGTACATTGAAGTCTCAAGAAGATGAAATTTCAGTGAATTGTCACCTGAACCAAACCCAAAACCAAGAAAAGTTCAGCTTGATGTACTACCCAGCTGCTACCAGGGAACCTTTCATTCCCCTCTTAGGTATCTCTCTTCTGAGTCTTTCTGCTTCCTCAAATCGCCCATTGCTATAGAATTCTTGCCAGTATCCACAAAATTAGCAGGATTCTCAGGCTCTACTTCAAACAAAGCTCTTCCAGCTATTTCTGCCAGCTCGACTTCTCCGTATGTTCGACAAGAAGCAAGTAGTGCTCCCCAAGCTTTCGCAGTCACCTTTACTGGCATTTTCTTATCTTCGTATAACTGATGCAATCTCCCCGCCCTACTCAATACATCTATCAAACAAGCGTAGTGATCACTGCTTGCTTCAACACCATATCGAACTCGCATACGAGAGAAATACAACTGTGCTTCATCAGCTAGTCCAGCATGACTACAAGCTTTCAGAACCCCAAGATAAGTGATCCCATCAGGCCTGACATTGGCCTTCTCCATTTGTTCAAAAACTTCAAGTGCGGCTTTTGCCTGCCGATGAAAGCGCGTACGCTGAGATCAAACTACTCCAAGCAACCACATCCCTGTTCCTCATACTGAGAAACACAAGATGAGCTCTGTCAAGACACCCACTGCAACGCCCACCTCGCCTCGATTAATCCACTCCTCAACTGCGGATCCGGATCAATGTCGTTCCTTATCAAAGATATCCATGAATTTGTTCGATCAAATTAACATCAGCCATACCAAGACAAGCACGTAACAGTGCAAGAACCGTAATCAAATTAGGCCTCAAACCCATCCTCCCCATCTCCCGGTAACACAAAACGGCTTTAGAAAACCCATCCTCTGTTTCCCTTGAACCCGGCGATAATCGCGTTAAAAGTGGAAGAATTAGGCGCGACATCCATCATCCGAAACAACTCCAACGCATTCCCAATATCATTACAACGCGCGTAAAGCGGAGATCATCAGTTCCAAGCTACAACATTTCTCAGAATTCATCAAACAGTTGGCGTGCGGACTCAAGGGATGTGCACTTCCCGTACACGCCAAATACTAAAGCACAAGCGACAAGGGGTTAGAAACAAAGGACGCTTTGTGTGTACGCGTGAATGGTTGCGCCGAGCTGAGAAAACTCAGGGCGGCGCACGATTGAAGAAGCGAGAGGAAACACAAAAGGGTCGAGAGAAAGGGAAGAGAGGAGTGAATTTGGTGGAAGAAAGGGCTTGTTCATTGGCCTTGATTGACATGAGATGTTAAGAGTTTTTGTGTGAGAGAGCAAACGGAGGGAAGTTTGAAGAAAAAGAACCCATTGCTCTATTGTAACAACGAGCAAACAGGTAACGACTTTTAACTTAAAAACACAAAACGATTTTATTAACTGAGATAACCATTTTCCAAAAATTACGATAAATAATTTAAGATAAGGAATATCAAATAAAAAAACATAATGTCTGGTAGAAAACATTATCTAACTAACACTTAGGTATTGATATTAACTTTTAGTTCCGAATGTTTTATCAAAACACTTTCCATTCATCAATACTATTATTAATTTTTTTAAAACTATGGCTAATATTTCACCTTTTCTTTTAATACGGAAAAATGTTCTGGACAAGTACTTCACTGGACAACTTTAGCACACTTTTGAATTTGAAGAACGGACAAATTGAAACCAGAAAGGATTAATGATATTCAAATTTTTATAATTTTAAAATTAATATTAAAAAATAATTTATGGAATTTAAGCCTTTATGAGTTTATTCGTGTTTTAAGAAAGAATGTTTTCCAAAACTTTTTGCATTAAGTGTAACTATTTTGTAATTACTTTTCAAATAGTGGTTTAAAAATTCAGCAGACTCGAAACTGATTATTTCATAAATGTTTATTTAATCATAAATTTTTTTAATATAATTAATTTAAATTGTATGAATTGTTCGCGGGTCGGATCACCGGGTTGTCTGGCGGGCTACCGGACTTTCAAAACCCCAAAAGCCCATTCTTCTGAGTGACCGATTTTTCTGGTAATGGCAGAACTCTAAAACTTAACAACAATGTCGATTACCCTCTCAGCTCTCTCATCTTCAATTTCGTCTATCAAAAGAAAACCCATAAGAATTTCCTCAGCCTTTCCTTTAAATGCTTGCCCTCGTAATCAGATTCTTGATTTTCCCTCATCTATAGCCAGAATTAAGCCTCTTAAACTCGAATTGACACACAAATATTCCCGGGATTTTCACTAGCAATTATTGGATTTCCCTTAAGTAGGAAAAATGGGTTTATTGCGAAAGCTGAAAGTAGTGGAGCAGACGGGAACAGTGTTGACAGAGCTGAAAATGACGTTCGTGGAGAGAGCACAATGCCTGAGAGATTCAGGTACTTGATGAAAGAAGCTCCAGATAAGCCTGTTAGATGGCCATGGTTCATAGGTACGTCCAAAAGCTCATTTTTATATTATTATTATTATTATTATTATTATTTTGGAATAAAATTGACCCCAAATAAAGCAGAATGGATATAAATGATTCATATACCCGACCCCAATCAAGCGAAGTTGATTGATTGACATGCCTGTTAGATGGCCTTGGTTTATAGGTACGTCAAAAGCTCAATTGTGTGTCCTTTTTTGGAACAAAATTGGCCCCAAAAGAAGTTCAGTGGATATAAATGATACATATAGTCATTGACATGCCTGTGAAACCAATCTTTCAGTAGTCGGATGGTACTATAACGCGTTTCTCTTTTATTTAGTTTGATGTTTCAAGTGCTGCTGTTTGCTAGTTGTAACAATATGGGAATTCATAGGGAACAGATAAAGAAGTGGGATGAGGATAGAGATCACTCTGTGCAATGGACGAGTCATTGCGAGTGCTGCTCTTATTTGAATGAAGAAATAAAAAAAGTGATCTTTATGAAATAAATGCTGTTATTTCCTACTAGTGGTTCAATGGTTATTGATAATAGCTTAATAATGGTAAACTAGAACTACCTATCCTCCTGTTTTTCTGGTTAACTCTCACCTAAAATTGAAATTATAGACATTTCCAGCCGCAAGTCTTCATAGCCTAAATCGTGGATTGTCCTATTGTACTCTCTCTTCTCTTTCTGTTTAGTAAGTAGATTTTATTAGAAAAGCACAAGAAGGAGGGTGAACTTTATACGATTCCAGAAAACCATACGCTAGTTTCTTGACAGAATTGTTTCCTTGAGAATCTTATTTTCACTATTTACAGTCCATTCTAGGTGCCTCCAGTTACCTAAATGTTTGTACTAGTTTTTCTGTTCTAATCTTCTAAGGTTCTCCTCTCGTAATAAATAAGACAATCTACTTCTTCCAAAAACGCTGAATACATGACAAATGTATTCATTCATGCAATCAGCATGCATACCGATAGGTCTGCACTACAAGTGTGCTCTTATATTTGAGAAAAAAGTTTAAATCTTGAGCCACGGGACAGTTGAATTATATACCTATATCGTCTGACTACAGGTACCTATTGATTGAGTGGTATGAGCTCTATGAATCACTATTTTCCTGTCGAACACTCTCTCTCTATCTCTCTCTCTATCTCTCTCTCTCTCTCCCATAGTATGTTTTAAAAAACATACACACATATATAAGTTAATTTGTCTTTTTTCTATTCTTGGGCTCTGGATTTAGCTGAATGCACAGTCTAGCCAGAAAGTTACGTAGTTGAGTATATAGCTGATGCTGAGTTGTTGGCTGATATTAGTGGTACTGCAACGCTACATTTCGGCGAGCCTTCCTTGGGGGTAAGGAGGTCACTGTTCTCTTAATCCAATGAATGCTATGAAATTTTGAAGAAAACTTCAAAATTTGATATTGGATTTACTGTTATGTCTTTGTTTGGACTACATGATAGGCACAAAAGCTGCTTGAAAGTATTCCTTATGTCTCTTCAGCATAAGGGGTGCTGTTCTCTTAATCCAATGAATGCCACAAAATTATTCTTCAAAATCTGATGCGGGTTTACTGTTCTGTCTTTGTTTGGACTACATGATAGGTACATAAGCTGCTTGATAATATAGTTTTATTACAAGTAGAAAGAAAGCCCAAGATACGATGTAGTTTTGGGGGGAACTTGCTGGGAACATGTATCTGTTGTTGAAATTATCGTGTAATTATTGATCATTTGATTTCCTCACAATTTTCATTAATAGTAGACCACATTCGCACTCTGCACTTTTCATATTCACTCTATTTATGAAGAAGTGTTCAGAAGTAATAAACATAAATAGAGTACTTCACTAACTCGATAATTGTTGTCAATATGCAGCATTGGCCTTTCTTCTATATGCCTGGAGGACTGTCTTGTGGGAACTGGGTAATTGGAAAAAGGCTGTGGGTGCTGTCTTCCGATTTCTCGGTTACATCTCGAAATTTGCAGTTGCCGTTGTATACTACTTCGTAGGGGATCAGATCACAGCTGTAATTAGATTTATTGAATCAACAATTTACTCGATTCGAGCTTTCTACTCTGGTGTGTGCATGCACCAGTTCAGAAACTGACAACAATCATCATTTGTGCATTTATTGTGGTGAAGCGGCTGTTCCAGATTCTGTGAACAGCCAACCGTACTAGTCTTACAGCTGGAATAATGGAATATGCTGCTGTGAGGGATTCCATATCTCGAGCTCTTCTTTTGGTTTCTACTCTTGGGCTTGTTTGGCTTTGCTCGATTTATCAAAAAAAAAGATTATGTGTCTTCCGCATTGCCTGCTGCTGCTGCATTAGCTGCTGTGGGAGAGCCTTGGGTTAGACTGGTAGTAATGGTTTCTTACGCTGCCTTGGCCGTTCTGCAACATTCTAAGATGCCTTTGAACAAAAGTGAAGGTGAAACTACCGGTGCAGTTAGGAAGGTCCCGTTTCCCCTGATATGTGCTGCATTGGCCATTGGTGTCGAGTTGCTGCAAAAAAATGGGCTGGTTATCGGCATTTGACTTGGATGATCGTTTGATATGCAACAAGCCTGCCCCTAGTTCGCGCTGGTAGAGCATTCTTAGTTGTTAGTTTCTACTGTGACAACATGTTTTCTCATTTGGCAAAATTTTGCTTCTTGTTTATCTTTTGTTGCCTCTCCAATTCTTTTTGTACAACAGAAGCTTATTTTTCTTTCAATTATGTTCTGAATGCACTAAAATTGTAGTCTTTGTTACTCTTACACTATATGAAAACCACCACAACAACTATAATCCCATAATGTGTAAAGTGCAGGAAGGGTAGAGCGTGCATAGAAACTTACCTTTCTTATCAAATTGCTTAATTTTGTCTTATGTTACACTTTTGATTCTTTCGTGCCTTTGTCATTAGCAAATTGTCACGTAATAAAACTTGTCATTTATGATAGATATTAAATCCAAATGTCCAAATTATTCAGAAAAAAATATCAAAATTTATCTCTCAACTTTTGACTATGATTAAATCATCCTCCGGGGCAAAAACAAATCTTTTACTAATGATAGGGATAATATTAACTACATTACTAAAATAAGGTAAATATGATTTTTAACTTTTTAAACTTTTTTTAGTTCAGTAATATGATTTATTTGCTTAATAGGTAAATTCTTAATATTGACTTCTAAAAAGTAAGGCAATGACTTAGTTAAAGGAATTGATCATAATCATAGCCAAAACGAGTGTTTATAGGAATATTGTCACTACTATAAATATATATCTGGGTAACCTATTCATGATAAGGATGAAGTTTTGGCAAAGCTAAGTGAAGGTCCGATCGACTAATATTAAATATTTAGTAAATGATAGAAAAGATCCTGGTCTCATATATAAGAATTCTTTTTGCTTTTCGATATGAGATGATACGTAAGCGCTCTAACATTTGATAATTATTCAACATCAAACACTCCATATTTGATTACTTTGCACATTCTATCATTCGATCCTTTGCTTATGGCTTAGTAGACAAGTTATCTTGAATCACTATGCTCGAAAACTCATGTTGAAGATATATTTGATTACGTAAGATAGGTGCTTATTTCTAGTTGCTGCGATATATCAATAATGTCTTTGTATCACTCTAGTTTTCAATTTATATAATAAGTACTTTCTGTGTTTCAATTTATTTGTGTTTACATGTCATTTTTAGTTCGTTTTGATATGCCAACACAACACTTGATTAACTTTAATTTAATTATTAATATAACATGCTAAAATATAAGATTAAAGGGCACTTTAAATTTACACTCTACATATTTACCATTTAAGACCGCTAATATCCAAAATGTTCTTTCTTAAATTTTATTGAGTTAAAATCGGATAAGCAAATTAAAGCATTAGAAAATAATTAGCAACAGTCAATATGATTGACATTTCCTCGCGTAAAGGACTACTTTTGGTCCCTCAGTTGCTTGATACTTTTAAGTTTGATTTTGGTCCTTGCAAAATCTAAAAAATCACAATTAACCTTTAATTAATCTAAATGTGTTTAGTCCTTTTAGTGGGAAATATATTGTATTTGAACAATTTTAGAATATATGAAATAACGGTACAAACTTAACATAACAAGGATAATTATATGATTAAATGATTACTGATTATTATAATTTTGTGAATATTTACAAGAAAAAAGAAGTTAAAATACATATATTTCAATTAGTTAAAAATTAAAAATGCTATTAACCAGCCCATTAGCTTTCCCAGATCCAGAACAGCACAGTTAGGGTTTCACTGAACCCTTTTTCTCTTCTATATAAAGCTAACAACTCTCATCTTCTTCACAATCACTTATCAGGTGAGCCTCCTTCTCCACTGAAACCTAGCTCCAACGGAGTCCCCAAATAGTCTTTTCGACCTGTACAATTGTTTTTTCGCTTTTCTTTCTTTATTTTTGTTAAAGCAAAATTGTAGATCTCTGCACGTAGCCTCCCGGGCTCGTCTGATTTTATTTTTTCTCACATGAAGTTAGCAGCCCCAAAGCTCGTGCTATATGTTTCGCCGCTAAGTGTTGCAGCATAGCCCTTTCTGTACCTTTTGTCAATGGCTTATCTGTGTCAGAATCAACGGCAAATCCCATTTTATTCAATTTTCCTGGCTGTTATTTTGGTGTTTTAATCTTACCACTCATATCACCTTTAGCTTTTCTTCTGATTCTATGAAAGACATAGCTAGTCAACGAGGCATAGAGCAATTTAAGTGTCAACGTGGGGTTTATGCATTTTCTGATTGTTTTACTCTAAGTCCACTGCTATATTGCTCGATTTTTAATGGTTAATTTTGTGGTTCTTTTTTGTTTCCATTTTTTTAGATGTTAGAAACTATGATTTGACGATTTATCCGCGCTTCTGAGAGTAATCTATGAAGCATATGATTAAAAAATGGTTGAATTTCTGTATGAGCCTGCAAATTCTCATTTTTCACACTAATTTATCGGCGTAAGCTGCTTTCTTTGGCTAAATCCCTATTTTTATTTTGTTTTGAAAGTTGGCGGTGATGATATAAATTCAGCTTTAATGCCAGTTCTGCTTCTGATGTTCCGTGATCGATAGAGCTGTTTATATCTCTGAGCCTGTGTTAAAAAGATTTATGCTTTTCTATCTTTTGTTTACTAGAAAATGTTTATACAGGTAGAAAACTAGTTAATTTACCTTGAATTGATGATTAAAAAGTAAAGAGTGCTTTGGTTTGTTGAGGATAATGTCTTTTGTTAATTTGAGGCCAGTGATGTATGGTAATTGTCCGTACCATTTGAGGAGCTTTTATATAAAAGCTCCATTGATGTTATATTTACCTCTAGATTCTGAGGCCTGTTATATATTTGCTTAATCAGCAAACTACTGTGTGTTTATGTTGTGATTTGAAAGCTTCTTTATCTGGTTGTCAAGAAACAATCCATTTTTGATCAACTCGTTCCCTTGAAGCAATAGTAAGTGTGTTGCTCTTTTGTATATTTCTCCTTCATAAACCTTTTTGTGTTTGTGTTTTGGAGTAGACTGGAGCAGCTACATTTGATTTTCCACAAAGTTGCTTGCTTTGTAACTAGTAAGATTGTTTGGTTTTCCTGTTGTCTAGATTGCTGATGATGATATAATCCATGTAAAAATAGGGGTGTAGTGGATCCAAGTCCTTGCATTGCAGGGGGAACCTCAGGTGAGCTGCATTACATATGATCAAACTACTTTTCTCCTGAGGCTTTTATGTTTTTTCTTTTTAAATCTTTTCAGTTGGGAATTTTCTGTCATTTTCTTTTCTTAATGATTAAACAATTGAAAGGTTCACACTTCTATACCCTTGCTCCTTCAAATTTGGGTGTAGGGTCTGATAAACTCATATAGTTTTAGTGCTGTCATCAGCTTCTTCTATTGTACCTACATGTTTGGAGTTAAATAACAGCACTACATTTTACCTTTGTGGACATATATATGGTATCATGAGGATTGAGTAATTTCTCATTGAATTACTAATTATATTTATAAAGGATTACTAATTATATAAATATATTGTGATGATATCTTGATAAATAATTATTTTTTCTAATTAAATAAAGGATATAAAAGTAAAAGGGCTCGGTTTTTCCAAAATAAAGTTGGTGTATTTAAAATAGTTTTATCATTTATTTTAGGAGTAGGCTTTCTGCTAACTCTACCTCAGCCATTTTTATGAGCTCCTTCTTCCTCTAGCTGTGGAAGTCAGCTACCTACTTGAGGTAAAATTATGTGCCTGTGAAGCAGTTGTTGTAGCTCTGTCATTAGATGATAGAGTTTGAGCCATCTGGTTAACAAACAAATATTGTTAGAGACATCTTGTTGGTTCTAAACGTCACATGCAAATAGGAATAATAAGGCAAGACACTCCTATCATGCCATCGGAGAATCACGATTATCTATAATGAGTTCTCCTATTGACATATGCTCCATTAGACATGGGATCTACAGAAAATCAAAGCAAGTTTTTAATGGAAATCTACAGAAAATCAAGCAGAGCTTCTTTATTTTGGGTCTAATTAAAATTTAGCTATCTTAGAAATTAATAAGCAACTCTCAGGATACGAGAATAACTTGTAGTACTAGTCACAAGTTTAGTGATAATAAAAAAGAATATAGAATTAACTACATACTATGGAGCGATTTTAAGAGTTTAAAGAAAAGGATCATAATAACTAAATAGGGTCTTTGCCAATGTGAACAAATGCAAGGCTCATGAAAAATTTGTCGAATTTGAATTCTTTATTAATAAAATTAGTGAACTAATAATTGCGTTTTGCGTGATCATTAAAAACTTAATATATTATATTTATATGTACAAAATAATTAATCTTATCATCCATAAATATATGGATAAAGTAGAAGATAAAAATTATTATGTACATAAATATTAATCATTTCGTTTCATATTTTCAAAAAAAAATTAATCAAACATATTCCTTAATTCTATATCTCTTTATAATTTTTAGTATATTATATAGAATTTTTTTGACTAAAAAAATTTATTGAATAAAAATTGAAGATTGCTTATAATATAATTTAAAAAAATTTATAAACTTTATTCTATTAATAAAATGCAAAAATCATGATCAAAGAAGAAGTTTTAGTTTTCTTATAATTAAAAAAAGAAATAAGTAATGAAATGAAAAATAAAAAGTAATAAAAAAACTAATGAATTCCTAATTCCGACCAACAACCAAGAAAATCATTCTATTTTTTCGTATAATTTTTTGCTGCAAATATATTCTCTCTCATGTCTATCTGGTCATAAATTTTCTAATTTTTCTCCTTATAATATTCATTATGCCTTATGAAATTATTTATCAGAGATAATGTAAACTCTTTTTTAAAGTCTTCTTCCTCTTCTATTTCTTTTTGGTGTTAGCGACACATAGCAGTGACCGCCACCGTAGGAGCAGCCATAGTCCAAAACACTATCATCTTCGAAGATACTAAAACGATCTTATTTGTTGTTAAATCTAGTCGTAGTGAAATCTTAGGAATTCACATGAACCTACGAACATAAATCACTAAGCATGTATCATTCATAGACATATCGAGATTCAACGAGTCTAACACCTTTAAACCTTCGGAGTAAATTGATAAGTCTTGGAAGTGTAAATATCTAATTTTGAAGAGATTAAAAAATTATGCAAGATTTGATTTTGTGATTCATGTATTGAAGAGTATGTATTTATCTGAGTAAAAGAAAAATTCTCAAACATTTATGGGGTAACTAAAATAGTCTATTATTAAGAAAAAAAATCGTAAAGTAATGAGATATCCAAGGGGAAGTTAGGAAAAAGTGACCCGTGATAATGGAAGAAATAATTAATAGTATAACAATAATAAGGAGTAAATTAGTTATAATTATTTTCTTTAATTTTTTGGAGAATGTATTTTGTGATGAAGGGAAGAAAAAAGGTGCAAAGAAGTCCAAAAAAAAGAGATTGGAGGCCAAAGAACTGAGTTGCGTATCGGTACGATTTGGATCGATTTTAAAATTATCGATTTTGTTTATTGGTTATTGATTTTAAATAGCTAAACGGTAAAAACAGTTAAGATATCGATTATAGGTTTATCGGTTATTAATCATTATTGGTCGGTTATCGGGTTAACCGTTAATATTTCACAAAAATATTTATCAGAGCATCATATCCTGAAACAAGTACATCACACTCTTTAAAATGCATCACTATTCGAATATGTCACGTGGAAAAAAAAAAAGAAGAAACTTTCGAATCTCCAATAAGCTTTAGCACTTAGCAACCTTTGTTCATATATGATGGAATGAAATATATGGCTTGCTCATCATTAACTCCTTTGTTAAAACTAATGAAATTATAAAATTGGAATCATCTCAACTTTAGCGAGATCACTGCTCACTTCGCTAAGAGGAAGGGTGAGACGAGGCGACTGGCGAGTACCTTTCTCTACTTATTATTAGTGGTTCACTTCCAGCTATAGGAGATAGTGGACTACTTGGCGAGCATGCCAATGTCGGGAGGATCATCTAAATATACGGGATCAAGCAATTGAAAGAGCTTAAGATGGTTTGTTGTTAATGCTTATCATTTGTGCTAAGCTGTTAACAACGGGCGGCGACTATTGAGTATTGAAGAATGAATAGAGAATGAGATATATCTAAAATTCTAAGTCAATTAGTCAAAACGAGGGATATAAACTTGTAATTAAATAATGATATCACATTATTGGGTTATCCGATAAAAAAATTAGCAACCGAGCTCAGAACCAATAAACCGATAATTATATAAGCCTGCTTAGATACTAGAATCGGTAAATCAATAAACTAGAATCATTAACCCAATAATCAAATTATCGTTCGGCGTTATTGGTTTAACCAATTGCATACCCCTACAAAGAACTATGCCCATCAACTGGCTATAAGCCAATATTATGATATATATATATATATATATATATATATATATATATATATAGAGAAGAGAGAGAGAGAGAGAGAGAGAGAGATAGATATAGATATAACTATGTAGATTTCACTTGAGTTAGATATTAGAAAAAATAATTGACTAAGGTAATAAAATATTTATAAAATAAATTGAATATATATATTAAATAATTATTAATTTAGACTTTTAGGCATAGGTTTTCTAAACCGAAAAAAGGGATGAACGGGTAAGAAAAATATAATTAAAAATAATTAAATAACTTTAGGTTGTTATAAATAGAAAAAAAGGTCAAAAATTTGAGAAAAAGATAAATAGAAATTAGGTAGCTTTAGGCATGTCACGTCATCGCATTCATATTAACGGCTATATAGAGAGAGTGAGATTACACGTGATGTTAAATATTAGAAAACGTAATTGAATAAGGTAATCAAATATTTAAAAACATAATTAAAGTATACGCGCTTCGCGCGGTCATTTGAAATCATGACTTTATGAAATAATACTTTTATAACCCAATCAAAGTTAAACAAATAGATTAAACAATAAATATGCGTGCGCGAAATAACTTTATAAATTAAATTAATTTTTAATTTTAATTAAATTACATGTTTTTTTTGTTTTTTTAATTTTTTCTTTTTTATAGTATCCAAGCCATAAAAAATACGATATCTACAATATGAAGAAAATCTATCGGCCTTTAGAACTACAATAATATATACCTTACATATGAAACTACATAGTAACAAAAACGTTAGTGAAAAAGAAAATGATAGTTACATATTATCAGGAGATTCATCCTTAGATAATCATCTTTGATTTTTATTTTATTATTTAACCTTTTGCTTTGAAGTGTTAATAGTTGAAATTTTAGAAGAATCAAATAAATGTCAACGTGAAATATTAAATTTTTAATAAATAACTAATTAAGTTTACAATTACCAATTAATAGTTCTTTTCTTTTATATTAATTCAATAATTTAAATATTAATTTAATATTTATTGTAATTCGCACCTCACTTGTTGCATTACATAGATCATTTAAACGTCCCCACAATTAAATGGCCCAAAAAAATTATTAAAATAAAAAATAAAAGGGAGTATATGTCATGATTGCACAAAAAATCAACTACCCATTAATTCATATTAAGTTTATTTTGACCATTAAAATGACACTTACAAGTTGAAAATTTCAAATGCATAAATGTTTTAACCAGCAAAACAAGAACTACTATATGAGTATTCGTCTCAACAACTTGAAATGAATATTTTACTGTAGAGTAATGTGGTTTACCCTTTTCTAGATTATGCATAACTAAGGTTACTATATACTACACACGGATTCCAATTATATTTGTATTTTTATGGCTTAATATGTCTTGCGACTACGAAGTTTCACTGTGATCATGTTTCTAAATTGGTTATGCGGCAAAATCTCTGAAGTCATGCTAAAATTTTGTTACTTCTCGTCTTCTTGTCATGGTTCATTGAGCAAATCAAGAGTACGATGGTTTAAAGGTCTTTACATTTTACCATAGGCATACCAAATTTGAATTTAGTATCTTCAAAAAAGAAGATATCAATATAGATACATAAAGAAAATTCGGTTATTGCCTTGACAATTTCGGTAAGCGAAAACTCATACAAATGCTCAGTTAGCATATCTACTTGAGATGTCAATTCATAGGTCTAATAAATGACATTGACCTTCAATGTATATCCTACCACCATTACACCCAAAAAATACAAATCATTACGGAAAAATTAGATAATCCGAAGCGTAGACTAATGCATGCAACAATACAAGTATACATAGAATTAGAGGAGGAGCGTTCCTTATTCCAAAATAAGAAGGAAAAATCATTCCATTATGTTTTTTTGGATGGAACTTAGCTATCTATATTTTATGTAACCCTATTTAATGGAGAATATTTGCTTCTATATTCATCTAGGGGTAAAAAAGTTTGAGTAAAGACACAAACTCTTATTATACCCTTAACGAGGCTTCTTATCGTTCAAGGGCGTGTAAATTGCTAGCTACTGTAATAGAAATGTGACTCTTGCAGGATGCAATAACGAAGTCATATAAATGATTAAAAATATCTAACCTTTAAAAAAAATTCGTCGGTCTCTTCCAAAAATAAAAACTCAACAAAAGCAACCATATATAGAGTCGAGATCTAAAAAAAATCGAAATTTATCAAACTCACTAACTCAACAACTTAAGGTTCAAAAAATCAGCTCAATATTAAAAAAAAATAGATAATTTTCAGAAAATCACCAAAATAGATGGATAAAGGACATAGAGGAACTTTTACAAATTGGTGTAGAAACCAAAAGGGAGAAAGAGAATTGAACCTAGATAAAAATCTTTGAAAGTCATCATAACTCGCTTCTTCTTCCTTTTTTCCCCCCCTTTAAAGATCTTCTCTCTAATCTTTTTGGCCCCTCTATAGTCTTATATTGGAGATTTTGCTTTAACTTTTACAAATCAAATTAACTCAATTTATGAGAGGTATAAAGTAAGATTAAATAAAATGAAGAAAGATTATTAACAAATTTCAATACCTATTATTAAAATATTTCAATGCCTTGGTGAAATAATGAAACAATAAGAATTCTCTTATACTTTTACATATAAAATTTCTTCGAATAATACGCTGACCCTCATGAATGTTGGTTGTAACTTGATCCTTTATTTAACCTCTGTATAATTCAATACAATGAAAATTCAATTAAAATACTTGATTTTTTGGTTAAAAATTTAGTTTTTACTTTACAAATGTTAAGAATACCCATTACGTTATGAAATATAGCATTTACATTTGTTCTTAAAAGAAAGTATAGAACTTATCCTGAAAGTTGTTTTAAGCATTTAATTATTCTAATTCTAAGTACGTTGGAAGACTCAAAAAAAAAAAAAAAACTCTCTCTTATTCTTAAATATATAATTATTCTTAGAATTGTCAAACTCCTAAAAAGGGCTCCAACTCATTGTGTGGTTGCACTCTAGCGAAATAAAAAGGAGGAAGACACGAAACTTTTGTATATCAAAACTTCGCGTCTTATTTTTTAAATTCCAGAACACGTGTTACTAAAATCCTTCAAGTGTAAGAATGTATTTTTTCGTATATTTCGTGAAAGCTTAAATGAATCTCATAAATAGACGGAAAATTAATCCAAAAGATGTATTTTTTAATTATGTAATAAACCTAAAAGTAGTAGGAATTCGAGAATAAATTTAAAGACATATGAAACATCAAATAAACATTTAAAAAACTAAAAATTGCAAAGAGAGAGAGAGAGAGAGAAGATTTACCTTGGTTGCGAGGTAAATTTGGGCGAGAATCCTAATCGAGGAAGGAATAATCCTTGTCCTTAGCTTATCCTCTATTGAGGTAATAATTTCTAAATTAAATTCAATGTTACAGCCAAGTCTCATTTCATAGAATAACATTGATAACCAAGTATGGCTTTGTCTTTCCAATGATATACAATAAAATAATTATTATATTTATTATGAAAGTGGTTGGTAAGCATTGGCCAGTATGCAATATATCATTAATTTTCAAGGGAGATACTCATGTTCTTATCCTTATAAAAAAAGTGTAGAACTTATCATGAAACTGTTTTAAGCATCTAATTGTTTTAATTCTAAGTACCTTGACAAAACTCAAAAGAAACATTTCTTATTCTTAAATATAGTATGGTTATGGCTTGTCCAAACTCCTAAAGGACACCAACTCATTGTGTGGTTGCGGTCTAGCAGAAACAGAAGGGTGGAAGAACCTACAATTTTTGTATGGCTTTCGTCTATTTTCTAAATTTTAATAGAAGAGGTGTTACTAAAATCCTTCAAGTGTAAGAACGTAATTTTTGTATATTTTGTTAATGATTGAACTAATCTCATAAATTGGCAATAAATTAGCAAAAGAAACTAAAAATCACAAAAAGAGAAAGAAGATTTACCTTGGTGGCGGAGTAAATTTGGGCGGAATCCTAATCGATAAGAATAATCCTTGTCTCTTATCCTCTATTGAGGTAATAATTTCTAAATAAATTTAATGTTACGGTTGAGTTTCAATTCATGGAATAAGATTGATAACCAAGTTTGGCCGTATTTTTCGATGATAGACAATAAATAATTATTATATTTATTGTGAAAGTAGTTGGTAAGTATTGACGGTATATAATATCTCATTAATTGTCCAGGAAAGACTCATGTTCTTATCCTTATATAAAAGTGTAGATCTTATCATGAAGCTTGTTTTAAGCATCTAATTATTCTAATTCTAAGTACCTTGACAAAACTCAAAAGAGACACTCCTTCTTATTCTTAAATACATAATTATTGTTACAGAGATTTGTCCAAACTTCTAAAGGACTTCAGCCTTTCGTTGTGTGGTTGCGAGTCTACCCGAAACAAGATTGAAAAGAGAACCTAAGACTTTTGTATGTCAAATCTCCTAGTGTCTTATTTTTCTAAATTTCGAACATAAGAGGTGTTACTAAAATCCTTCAAGTGTAAGAATGTAATTGTTGTATGTTTTAAAATATTAAATTAATCTCATAAATAGACAACAAATTAACCAAAAGATGCATTATTTTAGTATGTCATAGCCAAATCAATCGAAATTTGAGAATATAAATTTAAATAAATAAAGCATCAACTAACATTAAAAAACTAAAAGCGTAATAAGAGAGAAAGAAGATTTACCTTGGTGGCGAGGAGTAAATTTGGGCGGGAATCCTAATCGAGAAGAATAATCCTTATCCCTTATCCTTTGATGAGGTAGCAATTCCTAAATAAAATTTAATATTACAGTCAAGTTTCGTTTCAACTTCTTTCTCTTTTGCACTATATATTCTCCATTGATATAAAAGGAATTGGAAGAAGATACATGAAACATCAAATAAACATGTAAGAAAAGCTAAAGATCGCAAAAAGATAAAAGAGAAGATTTACATCGGTGACAAGGAGTAAATTTGGATAGAATCCCTAATCGAAAGGAATAATCCATGTCCCTTATCCTCTCTTGTTGGTAGTAATTTCTAAAATAAACTCAATGCAGGCAAGTTTGTTTCAACACTCTCTTGCACTAATATTCGCATTGATGTAAAAGGGATTGGAAGAATTTTTTTTTGATCAACAATCCCCAAGAATTTGATATACCAACTTATCTCTCACTCTTTTTAATATGAAGGGAAAGGCACAAAGAAGATGCGAGAGAGGGAGGGAAAAGGAAGCGAGTACTTTTGGCTGAAGTTATTAGGAAGAGACGTCAATTATCGGGATGTGCGGTTTGTTAGTTTTATTTTAAATTTTAAGAGCAATTTGGAAAAAAAGAGAGGAGGAAAATACAGAAAAAGAATTAAATGAGATTCTGGCTGGGATATGACACGTGAAGGCGAGTCTAGCTTTTTACTGTTCACAAATATTATAATAGATTATTTGGCAATGCAAGATAAATGCATAAAAAATTAAATTAACTATTAATTTTTTCTTAAACTTTTTAATTAGTTCATTTAATATGACACGTAGGCGAGTCTAGCTTTTACTGTTCACAAATATTATAATAGATTATTTGGCAATGCAAGATAAATGCATAAAAAATTAAATTAACTATTAATTAGAATCTTATTAAATCTAAATAATAGCTACATTCTCAATTGATTTAATAAAATACAATGTAAAAAATATTGATTTGCATTTATCCAAAAGTCTTTTAATTGAAAGTAAATTTATTATTTAATTATTTCTTATTAAAGATACAATAATTTTCATTTAGTCTAATTTCATTTATTTCTAAATAATTTAACATTTGTGTACGATAATGCCAAGAGAATAATGCATGTTGAATGGGTAAAAATATGCAACATCTTAAGGGTATTAAAATTATTTTAGTAATTCAAATTTTAATTTTGTTGTTTTTCACTTTTTGTATGATTTTTGGATACGTGTATTGCACGTGTATTCCATATCGATATGTACAGCAAATTTAAACAATATAAATAATATTTAATCATATCTGTGATGACTAGCATGAAATTTGAACGCAAAAATAATTAAAATCATCTTAATAAAATAAAATTTTAAAACAATAGATATGATGAATGAGATTCATATTGATGTTCTTACGTGCAATTATGCGATCTGGCCATATCTCAAAATATTTTCTCATAAATGATGTNAAATAATTATTATATTTATTATGAAAGTGGTTGGTAAGCATTGGCCAGTATGCAATATATCATTAATTTTCAAGGGAGATACTCATGTTCTTATCCTTATAAAAAAAGTGTAGAACTTATCATGAAACTGTTTTAAGCATCTAATTGTTTTAATTCTAAGTACCTTGACAAAACTCAAAAGAAACATTTCTTATTCTTAAATACATAATTATGGTTATGACTGTCCAAACTCCTAAAGGACACCAACTCATTGTGTGGTTGCAGTCTAGCAGAAACAGAAGGGTGGAAGAACCTAAAACATTTGTATGTCAAAACTTTGCGTCTTATTTTTCTAAAATTTTAATAGAAGAGGTGTTACTAAAATCCTTCAAGTGTAAGAACGTAATTTTTGTATATTTTGTTAATGATTGAACTAATCTCATAAATTGGCAATAAATTAACCAAAAGAAACTAAAAATCACAAAAAGAGAAAAGAGAAGATTTACCTTGGTGGCGAGGAGTAAATTTGGGCAGAATCCCTAATCGATAAGAATAATCCTTGTCTCTTATCCTCTATTGAGGTAATAATTTCTAAAATAAATTTAATGTTACAGTTGAGTTTCAATTCATGGAATAAGATTGATAACCAAGTTTGACTGTCTTTTCGATGATAGACAATAAATAATTATTATATTTATTATGAAAGTAGTTGGTAAGTATTGGCCAGTATATAATATCTCATTAATTGTCCAAGGAGAGACTCATGTTCTTATCCTTATATAAAAGTGTAGATCTTATCATGAAACTGTTTTAAGCATCTAATTATTCTAATTCTAAGTACCTTGACAAAACTCAAAAGAGACACTCCTTCTTATTCTTAAATACATAATTATTGTTAGGACTGTCCAAACTTCTAAAGGACTTCAACTCATTGTGTGGTTGCAGTCTACCAGAAACAAAAGGGTGAAAGAACCTAAGACTTTTGTATGTCAAATCTCCGTGTCTTATTTTTCTAAATTTCGAACATAAGAGGTGTTACTAAAATCCTTCAAGTGTAAGAATGTAATTTTTGTATGTTTTTTAAAATATTAAATTAATCTCATAAATAGACAACAAATTAACCAAAAGATGCATTATTTTAGTATGTCATAACCCAAATCAATCAGAAATTTGAGAATATAAATTTAAAAATAAATAAAACATCAACTAACATTAAAAAAAACTAAAAACTGTAATAAGAGAAAAGAGAAGATTTACCTTGGTGGCGAGGAGTAAATTTGGGCAGAATCCCTAATCGAGAAGAATAATCCTTATCCCTTATCCTTTGATGAGGTAACAATTCCTAAAATAAATTTAATATTACAGTCAAGTTTCGTTTCAACTTCTTTCTACTGCACTATATATTCCTCCATTGATATAAAAGGAATTGGAAGAAGATACATGAAACATCAAATAAACATGTAAGAAAAGCTAAAGATCGCAAAAAGATAAAAGAGAAGATTTACATCGGTGACAAGGAGTAAATTTGGATAGAATCCCTAATCGAAAGGAATAATCCATGTCCCTTATCCTCTGTTGAGGTAGTAATTTCTAAAATAAACTCAATGTTACAGGCAAGTTTGTTTCAACTTCTTTCTACTGCACTAATATTCCTCCATTGATGTAAAAGGGATTGGAAGAATTTTTTTTTGATCAACAATCCCCAAGAATTTGATATACCAACTTATCTCTCACTCTTTTTAATATGAAGGGAAAGGCACAAAAGAAGATGCAGAGAGGGAGGAAAAGGAAGCGAGTACTTTTGGCAGAAGTTATTAGAGGAAGAGACGTCAATTATCAGGATGAATAAACGTGACTGTTGGATTTTTTATTTTTTTTAAATTTTAATGAACAGACTGGAAAAAAAGAGAGGAGAAAATACAGAAAAAAAGATAAATGAGATTCCTAGACTGTGAGATATGACACGTAGGCGAGTCTAGCTTTTACTGTTCACAAATATTATA
>JACEIK010001261.1:202524-236948 GCA_018107945.1 Datura stramonium
TTAGTAGTTTCATGATTATGTAAGACTTCATTCATTTAAATCAGGTTAAATTAGAAGGGAAAATAATCAATGTGCTATTGATTTTGTGAAACATATTTATTTTAAAATAAAATAAAATAAATAAAATACTACTTATTTTAAAATAAAAAATGGTAATTTTATTGTCTATATTAATTGAAGATGTACATTTGAACAATAATCTCTAAAATTGGCCTAGTGTTTTGCTCTTGTTTGTCAAAATGTCCGTGACATGCAGTTAGAAAATATTTGACTTTTATAATAAATGCATTCACACTTTAATGGTAAATTTTCTATGGTTTATTAATACATATTGTCACTTTTTTTAAAATCATTATTCAAGATAAGTTAATGTAATTTGATGTAAGTTAAAATTATTATCAATGAAATTAATTGGATAAATTATTTAATTTAAAACTAGCTAGCAAGTTCTTATGATAAATTTATTATTTTGTGGCTTTTGAACTACTATTCTCCTGCAGAATCAAGGTGAACACGATGAGAACTCATTACTTCGAGCCCAAAACGATAAGCTCAGGGCTGAATGTCTGCGGTTAAGTGAAGCTATCAATAGTACCTGTTGCCCTAATTGTGGCAACCCTAGATTCGGTTTAGGTGAAACCTCATATAATGATCAACAATTCAGGATTGAAAATGCTTTCCTAAAAGAAGAGTAATTAGACTATGTTATAAATGTAGTTGTATTATAATAAATATTTATAGTGAATGTGTGTATTTATATTATAGTGAAAGTCTATCTTTTGGAGTAAAATTAGGAGAAATTATCCCTATAAATAAAGGGGTACTTTTCATTGTAAATCATCCCTCTCTCTTCTTTCTTTGTCTACAACATTCTTCCTTTTGCTTTACTGTTTCATAACAATTTAACATATTTCGTCATGATTTGAATTTAAGTAATATGCTGATGTTGAATTATTTCATATTAAATATTTTTGCACTGCTAAAAGTATATATAACTCAAACTCAATAATTTTTGTTCTCTACTACCACAAGGTTGATTGCATTTCAAAGCCATATATTATTAAGGTAGCAATGGCAGCTATGGAGGAGCTTCTTGAAATGGCTCAAATGGGAGAGCCACTTTGGTTGCCCAACATCCATGGTCCAACAAATTTCCTGAATTAAGACGAGTATGACAGGAGATTTCCTAGAGGAAGTGGACCTATGAGTCAAGGAATTAAAATTGAAGCTTCACGAGAAGCTATTGTGGTCATCATGAATCATATTAATTTGGTGTAGATTTTTATGGACATGGTATACTTATTTTATTTCTATATTTATTTAATTAAGCATCTAGTAAACAATATTCAATGATTGATTTATTAAAATTCACAACTATTATAAAAGAGAAGCCATATAGGAGTTTTTTATCTTTAACATTTAAATTCGATACTTTTTATTAAAAAAAATACAATTTAAATTCATCTCACCACATCATTTAATGGTTATTTTACTCCTATTAGGAACATGAGAACTAGTTATAGAATTAACATTAGATATAAGACATGATCTAGACAATTTTGGAATTATAATGTGACTAACCTGAAGTCTTTAATTTGGAGATAGTGGACTAGAAATGTCTACTATTTCATAATGTTGCTAGACTAAAAACTAGGTTCACTATTGTACAAAAAATACTACAATATTGATATAAAATAGGAATTAATACAATGATAAATAATTTATACAAATACTATGTTGTGCAAGCGACTGCCTTGAAAGCGATTTCGACCCGACTTTAGTGCAAATCGTTAAGGACGGTCACTCCCCAAGGTTCCACAACTCTTCCAAACACGTGCAATCATGACTGAAAGTTTGGAGTTGCACAAATACAATTGCCTAAAAGTTCACAAAGAAAGAAAGTCTAGAAAAAATAGAGTATTCTAGAAAGAAAGTCAATTAAAGAGTTAATATATTTTTTTTGTGTATATGTTTTTTTTCCATAAAGAAGATATTCAAATATATAGGTTTAGAAAATGAAACATTATGGTAGGAAATAAAATAATTTATCAGTTAAAGATCATAATGGCTGGAAGACTTTTTTTTTCTTCTTCCATTAAAGCTATACATTATAATTCTCACAAACAATTCAACAAATGAATGTGGTAACGAATGAATGTGGTACTTTGGATTTTACGTGGAATTGGAACATTATAACTTCTGAAGAAGTTTCACCCT
Source organism: Datura stramonium (assembly GCA_018107945.1). NCBI lineage: Eukaryota > Viridiplantae > Streptophyta > Magnoliopsida > Solanales > Solanaceae > Datura > Datura stramonium. The sequence continues at coordinate 204,742 of JACEIK010001261.1, forward strand.
TTGATAGATCAAAATAATAAACAAATTACATTGATCATAATAATTATATCAAGATTAAGAGTATAAGTACATTTAATGATCTACATAATTTATTTTATTAAGTCAAATAAAAACACTTATCTCTACTTGGTTCGTTCAATACATACAAATATGCTAGCATAAAGTTGAAATTATACCATTTTCATAATCAATATAAATTATATTTATTCTTATTATATAATAATGCAAATGAATTTGTCCAATTTTAATCTTATGATTAAGAGCATATATAAATTTTATACTTATAAAAACCGATGATTTAATAATTCGATGGCTATAAGCTAAACTCTATACACTAAATCATCTATATAAGTAAAAAGTCACATGGACAAGTAAATGATCTATTTAAATCTTTATTAAAATTGAATAAATAATTATTTTATAATAAATACTATATCTATTACATGGTTATAAGTAAATGATGTTTTCTTTCGGAATATTAGTGTATTTAGTTCTAATTGATATATATATGAATGCAGTTGGGAGAAATAGCAAAAGTACTGGCCGAACTACGCGGTTAGTCGGAAACCAGCGAAGGTATGTAAAGCTAATTCCTACAGCAAGTTAGTCCATTTCAGTAGATAGAGTGTTATATAGAAGAAAGGAATTCAGAAGTCAGAATTGAGTTCCGTATGAGTTTAACAAGCGTATTTTCAATTAGCAAGCATGTTTTATAATACTATGAGATATGTTCATAATAAAAAGTTAGTAAAGCAATATCGAGATGATGAGATAATATCCTAAATACAGTATGATGAGATAGTCGAAGATGATATCTCAGATACAGTATGAGACAGTCAGATAATATCCCAGATACAGTATAAATCAGTACAAAGAGAATCAATTATAACACGGAAAAGAGTACATAATGAAATCGGAATATCGAGATAGTATTTTCAGTTCAAACATGCTTGCTATATGTGATTATTGATTGTTGGGGGCTTGTTTGTCTTATGGCGAGGGCACCTTTAAGCGTCCTCGCCGCCCATGGAGTTGGTAATTGTGTCGACCCACCGTGAGGTGGGTATACGTCACTCAGAGGAGTGGTATACACCATCCGCGTGGGAGGGCCGAAGATGGGATGAAGCTTTCCCATATCAGCGTCAGCATGGCGGTGCAGTTACCTTTGTTGTGCGCTTGCGCCCGAGAAACCGAATTACGGAATACAGACATGAATTCTGATTTCTGATTGTACGATCTGAGTCCTCGGGCTCAGACAGTGTTATCTCAGAGGCCATAGCCCGAAGCTTGGGGTGAGGCGGTAGGAGTGATGTGATTAGTAGACGAGTGGAGTAGTTTATTTTTGGATGGTTTTTGACCCGGATAGAGGTATTAGATTGTTTGATTGGTTGGCACAACCGGAAACTATGGGGGCTGGTGTGGTTCTTTCTTCTATATATATGTATATATATATTTATATATTAGCTAATAGGCGACGGAATCGCCGTCGGGGGTATGCTCCTGCCTATTCTCGGTCTGAGAAAAGCCTGTTTCAGATTCTATCAGTTTAGATATCTTCTACTACCCAGAAGTTTCTAGTTATGTTGTTTTTATGATCGGTTTGCTTTGCATACCACGGTACTAGTAAAGATGCGCGCCCGTTTGAGGTATTTCCATTACTGCGGTACTCATAGATGAGGAGCCAGTCCCTCGTGATTCCTGGCCAGCTCATTGAGTCATCGGCTCCCTGTCATCCGGAGCTAGATAGCTAGAGATCTATTTCCTTTCTTGTTGTCTGCAGAGTATGGGTTAGGTCGGGGCCTGTCCGGACCATTTTATCAGTATTCATAGAGGCTTCACGGATTGTGTATATATATCTCCCTGTAATTTAAAAAGTTGTGCCGGTCGTGTGGGGCGTGCATATGTTTGGCTGTTTAGTGTTATTGATTGTGTTGGCCGTGTGGGGCCATTATTTAGACAATGTGGTGACCTTCACTTAGGTCACGTAGATGTCTTGATATTCATTATGTTGAGTTAGAGATAACTTAGACATGGTGGCAGCATGGGCACATAGGTTTCCCTATAGAGTAGGATTCTGGTTAGCTGATGTTGCAGGGCCCAGTGGCTATAGAGCGGTCGGCGGAGGCTGCATTACAGCCGTTAGATAGCAGATTGATTCGGTGAGATAGAAACTGATCAGGCACCAGATGTGCTTAGGCTCAGTAGTTTAGCAGTCCAGGTGCCAGTCATACCACCCAAGGCGGAGCGTGACAATAATGACTATACAATATGGAGATACACTAGTATTAGGAGTTAGATATTTTAAAGGTTATTGTAACTATGCAATTTATATAGTAAAATTATTTAAAAATTGTTATTAATATTTTTCTCAATTTAAAAAATATTTTTGAAAAAATTACTCAATTAATTTATTATAAAATAGTTTTAGTATGACAAAATAAATTATTTTTTACACCATGTAACATGGACCCAAAATAAATAAAAACAAAGAATAATTTATTATATTAAGTCACTCAACCACAAATCAAAATGGGTTTTATTTATGTCTATTACTTGATTATTAAAAAAATAGAAAAGTTTATAATATATTAATTTTTAATTTATTTTTTTAATCAATTAAATTTAGGATTTTAATTTTATGGATTTTTTTTGTATTTTGGAATTTTTTAAAAAAATAAAATTTTGAATTTAGAACTAAAGAAAGACATAGATTTCTCAGTTTCAATCCTTTAAAGTAAGTATTTTTCACAAAAGCAAATAGATCAACTTTGTTAGAAATTCAAATATTTTCTTCAATTCCTCTAAATTTTTCATGAAATTTTACAAAAGGAAAAGTTCCCATCGGATGTTGGGAGAACTGAAAGCTATTGTAAATTTAGATCTTTCTGGAAACCATCTTTCGGTCATGATACCGAGTGTTTATAAAAAATTAGTACAATTAAATTTATAGCAAGGTCAGAATAAGTGATATGAATTAAATCACGATATCAATATTTGAAAGTTGAACTTGAAAGCGAGTTTTTGATAGAGGATATACTGCATTTGAAGTCCCTATTTTGCTTGATGTATGAGGTAAGAATTATATCGAACACATAACCGAAATAAGTCAGTGCCATGTGGAATCAAAGTGCCAATAATGAAAGTTAAGTTGACCAACCGAACGCCAAGTAGTATAGTTCTAATAAATCATATACGTCAAAAGATCACTCAATTATAATAGATTTTTATATTAAAAATAAATAAAAATTGATATTGAAAAATAAATTAAAATTATTGTGAGAATAGATAGGGATGAAACCTATTTTGATTTGTGGATGAGTAGGTTGGGTATAAGAAATTATTTTTTTTTAATTTTATTTATTCATGGGGTCCATGTTTACATGACATAAATTTTTGATTTTATCGTTAAATTTTTTTAATGATTTAAATTTAATTGGTGATTTTGTAAGAGAAATGTGCTAATAGAGTGATGTTATTGATAGAAAAGAAAGTTCAACGATTTTGTTACATAAATTCTAAAAGTTGAGCGACCTTCTAAGATATTAATTCCTAGTATTAGTTGACAAATCACAATTTCTATATTCCCTCTGTCCCATTTTATCGGTTGCTTAATTAGTTCTTTCCATGCAGCGTTAAAAGTAAATACAATGTATAGTTTTAAAGTTATAACTTTTATCCTATTAATAAAAGTATATTGATTTTTCTTCTTAAATACTGAACCACTGAGAATATAGTTGAAATAATTGTCAACTTCAATTTTAATTTTTAAATTGAAAATTTTAATTTATAGTGTTTTTTTTTATTTTTTTAGTTTTTTAAATATTAATTTTAAATGGAGGAAATATACACGTGATCAGATTTAAATTTATTCATAATTTGAATTTATACAGCATGATTTGTTCTATTTTATAGTTTGTTTGACTAAGTTTTGGGAGCTCTAAATTTTTTTTCTTCCAAAAACTCTTTATTTTAAAAAAAGTGAGATGTTGCTTTAAATTTTTGAAAGAAAAACAAAAAACTGTTTTTCAAAACATAAAAAAGTTTATCCCCCAAATATATTTTTTTGATAAGCACTTTTGAAAAAATGTACTTAGAAATACTTTAAAAGTTTGTCCAAACACTAATTGTTGATGAAAATATATTTTAAATTTATTAATCAAACACAAATTACTTTAATAAAAATACTCTTAAAAGAAACAATTCTCAAAATATGTTGTTAGTGACAATCATAACTGATTTTAATTCTCCTGTAATAGCAGAGTTAGACTTTTCTAACAACAGCAAATGCCACTTATAGTAATTGTAGTTTGTTCAAGTAAAGAAAATAAGTCCGAAAATAATTCAATGCTTTGTGCACAAGAATACTTGAGCCTGTTTTGCATGTAAGACACTTGTTTAAGCTTTCACTATAATTGATTTAATTTTTTCCAGAATGAAACTTCTTTAAATTTTGGCTGTGTTTCTATAGAGTTTTGACTTATTGAGTTAATACTGAAGCAGAGATTATAGATCTTAAATCATTTTTAGATATTTTGAAAATTATAATTTATAATAAGAAGTAATAACAAATTATAAGTTGACAAGAGTGAGTCTTTTCTAATGGTAGGAAAAAAAATAGTAAAAGAGAGAAATATCATTGAATTTCTTAAAAATCAAAATCGAAATTTTAAAACCGAAAAAACCGAACCGAATTAAATTAATTTAATAATTTAAAAAATTGACTAAATTAATTTAATTTTGCTTTAACCAAAAACCAATCTATGAACAACCCTAATCTCAAGTGATCAAATTATAATTTATTCTTTATTTTTGCACCAATTTTTTTTTCCCACTGCATCTATGATATATTTAACATGAAGATGAGTGCAACGAAAAAAATTGATCATCAAAGCAATAAATTTAAATTAATTATTGAACTAAAAAGGTAAAAAAAAAAAAGAAGATCATGGGTAAGATAAATTAAATATGCCGCTGAATAATTTTATGAGAAGGATTAAATATTCTCCTACGTTGATTTTATTTTAATTAAAAAAAAATTGAAAATAAAATCAAAATTAATTTTTTGCATTTTCATCAACTGAAAGGGTATATTTGAGCCATTTTTATAATTTCAGGACTATAAATAATTCACTTTTGGAGCGCAGAATATATTTTCTCTAAATAATATGCCAAGGAAGTTTGATTTATAAAGTAAAATTATTAATTTGTCAAAATATTTTTTAATGCATAACTTTTAAGTTTATAATTTGTTTGTTTATTTAAAATATTTTATTTGTCCCAATTTATATGATTATTTGATTGAACACATAATTTATGAATAAAAGAAAGATGTATTTTTAATACACCGTCTCGATAAGAAAGCATGAAATAAATACTCTTCTAGTGGTGCAAATCAATCAAACAACTCATCCTGAAACTCCAAGTCAACAACCTCTAGACATTCACCTACTTCACCTTTTGGTCTAAAAATATTCTCAACATTGAGAATTTAAATTTAAAAAGGTTTAAAATTTTATTTTTACTTTTTATTTTAGGATTTAATAAAATTGATATAATTTACATTCAATCAAGAATTTAAAATCCAAAAAAATTAAAAATTAATAAATACATAATATATATATATATATATATATATATATATATATATATATATATTATAATGAGTACCTTTTAGATCACTTTAATTAGAAGTTGAATTTTTTATAATTATAAACATTAATTTTGCCAAACTTAATAAATATCGGGTATATTTTCTCGCAAAATAAAAATACATGATTGAATAATAAATTTATTTAATATCATGGAGTTGCTTCCTGTAATTTTATTCATAATGTATTATGTTTATTATTCAATCATGCATTTTTATTTTAAGCGAAAAATACCGGTATTTGTGCAGTTTACAAAATTAATATTTAAATTAATTATATATTTTTAAATGTTTTATTTTTGAATTAATTTTTAATCAAGGTGATCTAGAAAGGTACTCATTATAATATATTTTTAATTAAAAAAACAAAAAAAATAACTAATTTTTTTAATTTTTTTAATTTTTTTAATTTTTTTAATTTTTTTAGAAAAAAAAGAATTTCAAACCTTTAAATATCAAATTTCAAGGTTAAGTATTTATAAGTGTAATATGAGTATAAAATAATGTGTACCCAACAAGTATCATTGATTGACCCCCAACAAAGTAGTGACGAGGGTATTTTAGTATTTTCGAAGATTGATTTGAGATACGATTACTATCGGTTAAATATTAGAGGCAAATATATCCCCAAGACAACTTTTAAGACCCATATGGTCATTATGAGTTTTTGGTCATGTATTTTGGTGAACTAATGCCCAACAATGATCATCAAGTTGATAAACAGTGAATTCGGACCCAATTTGGATTCCTTCATTATTATTTTTATCGATGACTGTCTTTATCTCATAGTAGAGAAGAGCATGAGTAATATTTGAGTATCGTGCTTTAGACCTTGAAAGATTGGTTGTGCAAGTTCTTGAAGTGTGAGTATTGGTTGAGTTCCATGGCATTCTTAGGACATGTGGTGTCAAGGAAGATATTATGGTAGATCCAAATAATATTAAGGCAGTTAGAGATTGATCTAGGCCTACTTCGTCTACCGGGTGGAATTTTTGGTATTGACTGGCTACTACAGGCTATTTGTGGAGGATTTCTCTTCTATTGCATATCCATTAACGAAATTGACTCAAAATAATATGACTTTTTAGTGGTAAAATGAGTGCGAGGCGAGCTTTCCAAAAGCTCAAGACTTGTTGACTTTGATTCTTATTTTAACCTTACTTGTGGAGGATGAAGGCTTTGAGTCTATTGAAATGCTTCTAGGGTTGGTAATGGATATATGTGGATGGATAAAGTCAAGGTGATAGATTATGCTTCAAGGCAGTTGAGTATTCATGAGAAGAAATACACTGCTTATGATTTGGAATTGGCACTATAGTATTTACTTTGAAGATTTTGAGGCATTATCTCCATGGTGTCCATTGTGAGGTTTTCATAAATCATCACAACCTCTAGTATATTTTCAGGCAGAGAGATCTACATTTGAGATAGAGGAAAAGAGCAGAGTTGCTTAAGGATTATGATATAACTATTCATTATCATTCGGGCAAGGCTCATGTGGTAACAGATGTCTTGGTTTGGAAGACAGTTAGTATATGTAGTTTGGCTATGTTGCTGGTGGAGGAACATCATTTGGCCATAGATGTTCAATCTTTGGCTAATAACTTTGTGAGACTTGACAATTTGAAAACCAATAGTGTTCTTGATTTTATTAAGGCACAATCACTTTATAACTATTAAGGCTCAGTAGTTTGAAGATGATTTAAGATAAAGTCTTAAAAGGTGAAACTAAGTAAAATTTTGAATCGGGAGGGTGTTTTAAGAATCAAGAGTTATATTTGTGTTCCAAAAGTGGATGATTTGATCAAATAGATCATGGAGAAGACTCATTTCCTAGGTATTCTATTCATCCGAAAGTAGTGAAGATGTGTCATGATTTGAAGCAGCACTATTGGTATAGGATGAAGAGAGATATTATAGAGCATGTGTCTCGATGCCTAGTTTGCAAGCAAGTGAAGTATGAGAGCTAGAGACTAGAAGATAGAATTTAGAGGATGCCTATACTTGAGTGGAATTTAGAGGATGCCTATACATTTTAGAGAGATTGACCAGAATCAATATTCAAGAGATAGTCCATTTGTATGGGTTACTATTTCTATCATCTCGAGACTAAGTACTTAGTTCACATCTCGTTTCTGGAGATCCATGCAAAAGGAGTAGGATAGTCAAGTAGAACTCAGTATATACACAACATTCTAACTACAGACAAATGGATTGTTCAGGTTTTAAGGATGTGCTTTATGCTTATGTAATTTATTTTGGAGGTCATTAGAGGGGGTCAATTTTTTCCTTTGATAGAGTTTGCTTATAATAATATTTATTGTTCCAGCATTCATACGGATCCATTTGAAGCTTTGTATGGTAGGAGATATTATTCTTTGATTGATTGGTTTGATGCATTTGAGGTCAAGCCATAGGGTACAAACCTTGATATTTATTGGACAAGGTCAAGTTGATTTAAGATTGGCTCTTCATAGCCAAAGTTGATAAAAAAGTTATGTGGATTGAAAAGTTTGTGACCTAGAGTTCATGGTTGGTGAGAAGATATTTATAAAGGTAGCCGTCAATGAAGGGTGTTATGATATTTGAGAAGAAGGGAAAACTCAACTGTAGATTCATTGGTTCATTCGAGGTATTATAGCATATTGACGAGGTGGTCTATGAGTTGGTTTTGCTTCTAGGTTTTATCAAGTGATCATCCAATGTTCCATGTTTGGATACTGAAAAAAGAAATATATGCAAGGTATGATGGTTTTCATGTGATTCAAAGGGATTTGGTGCAGTTAGATCAGATATGGCATTTGAGAGAAACCTATATAACTAATCGACAGGTAGATTTAAAGAGCTGAGGTATAAGAAGATTGGATCATTGAAGGTGCAGTGGAGAATCATCCTATTGAGGAGACCACTTGGGGAGGAAGTTGAAATGGAACACGTGGGGCAAATATCCTTATCTATTCGATAATGCAGGCACTTCTTTTCTTTTTCAGTTTGAGAATGAACTTTAGTTTTAGTGGTGGATGATGTATTGACCCTCATGGTTGTTTTCTTTTCTTAACCCTTAGGGTAGCTTCATTATGTCATTTGTGACTTGCAAGAATTAGTGACATGATTCTCGAGGTGATCAGATGTATTTCATAAAAGATTTTCCGTTTTAGAAATTTGGTGTTTGAGAAATTTGGTCAAAGTAAATATTTTAGGTTAAAAGGTTGAATTTAGGTTTGACAGCTCAATGAGTCAGGAGGATATTTTGTGACTTAATTGAATGATTGGAATAGGTCCCAAGAGGTTCAGATGTGATTTTGATCTTTGGTTAGATTTGAGCATTTTGGAAAGTTTAGGTTTGACGCCATGACAATATTTAGTCAAGAAAAATTTGAATTGGTGTTTTGATGATTTTAACATATTGAGAATGTGTTTATGATCGATCTTGCATATTTAGTTTGAATTCGTAAGGTGCGGGATGAATATGAGGGTTTATTATTCGAGAGTTGTATTAATTTTCAATTTTGTTGTTTTTGTTATATAATTACATGCACTTCACTTTTGCATTTGCGAGACTCTCATTGTGTTTGAATAGGGATGAGTTTGCAGGTCACTTGGTTATTCAATTTTAATCCAGATCTTGACGGCTAGAGTTTATTTCTCTTTTTGTTGTACAGTACGGGTAGGCCAGGGCCCTGTCCCGACCATCTTATTATCATTCTTAGAGGCTTGCAGATTGTATATTCTCTGGTTAGTTGTACCGGTCATGTGAGTCGTTTCTATGTTTTAGTTTGTTATGGTAGCCGTGTGGGGCCTTATTAAGTTAATAGTTGGTGACCTTTCCGGTCACAGAGTAGTTTAGCATTTGATCCAGCATTTCAGTGAAACTGAGTCAGCATAGTGTCAGCGCATAGTTTCCTTTTATACTGCATTACAGTTGGCTGTTGTTGTCTTACGGGTGGCTATGGGCCTAGTAGGTGGAGGCTGTATTTACAGCCGTTATATAGCCCCGTTAGTTCCCATGAACCTGATGTTAGAGCCAGCCTGGCACCAGAAGTGCTTAGGCTCAATTGTCCAGCAGTCCAGGTCTTAGCGGGCACCAGGTGCCGATCTGCCTCCCAAGGCGGGGCGTGACAAATCAAAATTATTTTTTCGCATTTTCATCAGCGAAAGGGTATATTTGAGTCATTTTTATAATTTCAAGGTTATAAATAATCCACTTTTTAGGTGCAGAATATATTTTCTCTAAATTGTATACTTTAGGAAAAGTTTGATTTATAAAGTAAAATTTTAATTTGTCAATTTTTTCAATGCATAACTTTTAAGTTTATAATTTGTTTGTTTATTTAAAATATTTTATGTCGGCCAGAATTTATGTGATTGTGTTTGATTGAATACATAATTTAGAATAAAAGAAAGATATTTTAATACACCGTCTAGATAAGAAAAGCATGAAATAAAAATAGAATGAGAGTCTAGTGGTGCAAATCAATCAAACAACTCATCCACGAAAATCCAAGTCAACAACCTCTATACATTGTCCAAGCTCCCACTACTATCAACATCGAATTTGCATAAAAAGTAGAGAAAAGGGCCAAAAATACACTTAACCTATGAGAAATAACTCTTAAATGCTCTTCTTTCTGCTTTTGGTCTAAAAATATTCTCAACATTGAAAATTTAAATTTAAAGGTTTAAAATTTTATTTTTTTACTTTTTATTTTAGGATTTAATAAAATTGATATAATTTACACATACAATCAAAAATTTAAAATCCTATGAAAATTAGAAATTAACATATACATATAATATATATATATATATATATATATATATATATATATATATATATATTATAATGAGTACCTTTTTTAGTTCACTTTAATTAGAAGTTGAATTTTTTTAATTATAAATATTAATTTTTCCAAACTTAATAAATACCGGGTATATTTTCATAAAATAAAAATACATGATTGAATAATAAATTTATTTAATATCAGGTATGCTTCCTGTAATTTTATTCATAATGTATTAATAATTTATTATTCAATCATGCATTTTTATTTTGCGGAGAAACATATAAGTATTTTATTAAGTTTAGAAAATAAAATTAATATTTAAAATTAAATTAAAAAGGAGATTATTAAATGATTAAATAAATATTTAGAGAAGCGGGTTTTTTTTATTTATTTAGTGATTTTGATTTTTTGAAGTTTTAATTCTTTTTTATATTTAGTATTTAATAACAATTTAAAATTCAAAAATAAAAAATATATAATTTATAAAATAAAAATTAAATAAAAATTCAAATCTTTAAATATCAAAATTTTAAGGTTAAGGGTATTTATAAGTGTAGTATGAGAATAAAAAAATAATGTGGACCCAACAAGTATCGTGATTGAACCCCAACAAAGTAGTGACGGGGGTATTTCAGTGTTTTAGAATTGATTTGAGATACGATTACTATCGAGTTAAATATTAGGGAAAATATATCCCCAGACAACTTAGGACCCATTATGGTCATTATGAGTTTTTGGTCAAGTATTTTGGGTAGACTAATGCCCAACAATGATCATCAAGTTGATAAATAGTGAATTCGGACCAGAATTTGGATTCCTTCATTATTGTTTTTCGTCGATGACATCTTTATCTACTCCCATAGCAGAGAAAGGCATGAGTAATATTTGAGTATCGTGCTTTAGACCTTGAAGGATTAGTGGTTGTATGCCAAGTTCTCGAAGTGTGAGTATTATTTGAGTTCCATGGCATTCTCGGGACATGTGGGTGTCTAGGAAGATATTATGGTAGATCAATAATATTGAGGCAATTAGAGATTGATCTAAGCCTCTTCGTCTGAGATTTAGAGTTTTTGGTATTGACTGGCTACTACAGGCTATTTGTGGAGGGTTTCTCTTCTATTGCATATCCATTAACGAAATTGACTCAAAATAATATGACTTTTTAGTGGTAAAATGAGTGCGAGGCGAGCTTTCGAAAGCTCAAGACTTGTTGACTTTGATTCTTATTTTAACCTTACTTGTAGGATGAGGCTTTGAGTCTATTGCAATGCTTCTAGGAAGTTGGTAATGGATGTATGTGGATGATAAAGTCAAGGTGATAGATAATGCTTCAAGGCAGTTGAGTATTCATGAGAAGAAATACACTACTTATGATTTGGAATTCGCACTATAGTATTTACTTTAAAAATTTTGAGGCATTATCTCTACGGTGTGCATTGGAGGTTTTCACAAATCATCACAACCTCTAGTATATTTTCAGACAGAAAGATCTATATTTGAGATAGAGGAAAAGAGCATAGTTGCTTAAGGATTATGATATAACTATTCATTACCATTCGAGCAAGGCTAATGTTATAACAGATGTCTTGATTTGGAAGACAGTTAGTATATGTAATTAGGCTATGTTTGCTGGTGGAGGAACATCTTTTGGCTATAGATGTTCAATCTTTGGCTAATAACTTTGTGAGACTTGAAAATTTGAAAACAAATAGTGTTCTTGATTTTATTAAGAGCCACAGTCACTTTTAATAAAGCATATTAAGGCTCGGTAGTTTGAAGATGATTCAAGATAAAGTGTTGAAAGGTGAAGCAAAGGAAGAAATTTTGAATCAGGAAGGTGTTTTAAGAATCAAGAATTATATATGTGTTCCAAAAGTGGATGATTAGATCAAATAGATGTGGAGAAGACTCATTTCCTAGGTATTCTATTCATCGAAAGTAGTGAAGATGTGTCATGATTTGAAGCAGCTGTTTGATGATGTAGGATGAAGAGAGACATGCAGAGCATGTGTCTCGATGCCTAGTTTTCCAGCAAGTGAAGTATGGGAGCTAGAGACTAGAAGATAGAATTTAGAGGATGCCTATACTTGAGTGGAAGTGGACGTGTATTTCTATGAATTTAATGGTAAGGTTACCACATACTTTGAGAAAGTTTAATACTATTTGGGTCATCATGGATAGGTTGACTAAATCTGCTTATTTTATTTCGGTTCGGACTACCTACATTTTAGAGATTGGCCAAAAATCAATATTCCAAGAGATAATCCATTTGTATGGGTGACTATTTCTATCATCTCGAGACTAGGGGTATTTAGTTCACATATTATTTACGGAGATCATGCAAAAGGAGTAGGATAGTCAAGTAGAACTCAGTATATACACAACATTCCTAAACTATAGACAAATGGATTGTTCAGGTTTTAAGGATGTTCTTTATTCTTATGTAATTTATTTTGGAGGTCACTGGGGTCAATTTTTTTATTTAGTGAGTTTTGCTTATAATAATAATTCTTGACAGCATTCATACGGATCCATTTGAAGCTTTGTATGGTAGGAGATATTATTCTTTGATTGATTGGTTTGATGCATTTGAGGTCAAGCCATAGGGTACAAACCTTGATATTTATTGGACAAGGTCAAGTTGTTTTAAGATTGTCTCTTCATAGCCAAAGTTGATAAAAAAGAGATTATGTGGATTGAAAAGTTTGTGACCTAGAGTTCATGGTTGGTGAGAAGATATTTATAAATGTAGCAATCAGAAGGTGTTATGATATTTGAGAAGAAAACTCAACCGTAGATTCATTGGTTCATTCGAGATATTATAAGCGTATTGACGGAGTGGCTATGAGTTGGTTTTATACTCTAGGTTTTATCAAGTGATCATTCAATGTTCCATGTTTGGATACTGAAAAAATACCGTTATGATAGTTTTCATGTGATTTAATGGGATTTGGTGCAGTTAGATCAGGATATGACATTTGAGGAGAGACCTATAACTTCAATCTGGAAAGGCAGATTCAAAAGTTGAGGTATAAGAAGATTGGATCATTGAAGGTGCAGTGGAGAATCATCCTGTTGAGGAGACCACTTGGGAAGTTCAGGCGGACACGTGGGGCAGATATCCTCATCTATTCGATAATGCAGACACTTTTTTCTCTTTCAGTTTGAGAATGAACTTGAGTTTTAGTGGTGGATGATATGACCAACCCTCATGGTTGTTTTCTTTTAGCATACCGTAGTTTCATTATGTCATTTGTGACTTGCAGCAATTAGTGACATGATTGGTGATCAGATGTATTTCATAGAAGATTTTCTGTTTGAGAAATTTGGTGTTTGATAAATTTTGTCAAAATAAATATTTTAGGTTTAAAAGGTTGAATTTAAGTTTTGACTGCTCCAATAGGTCAGGAGAGTATTTTATGACTTATTTGAATGATTGGAATAGGTTCCAAGGGGTTCAAATGTGATTTTGATCTTTAGTTGGGTAGGCTGGAAAGTTTAGGTTTGACCATGACAATATTTGGTCAATACAAATTCGAATTGGTGTTTTGATGATTTTAACATATTGAGTGTGTTTTATGATCGATCTGCATATTTAGTTTGAAGTCGTAAGGTGCAGGATGAAATATGAGCGTTTATTATTCGAAAGTTGGATTAATTTTTAATTTTGATTTTTTTTATTATATGATACATGTACTTCACTTTTTGCATTTGCGAGACTCTCATTGTGTTTGAATAGCGCTGAGTTTGGGTCACTTGGTTGTGATCGCAGAGGGTCCTTGCGTTCGTGAAGTGAATTTAATAAATGGAAAATGTTTAATTCCTGATTTTGATTTCATAGTTATATTTTTAATTTGGAAGCTAGGGGTCTCAAATTTTGGTGATTTTAAGGTGTTGTGCTTGTTTTGAATCGGAGATAAGAAGCTGACCTAGTATTTACTATTTTCCCGTTATTTCAACATTAGTTTCATAATTTATTCCCATAATTGATTAGTTTAATACTTAGATGTGAAAAATGGTAATTCTTCAATTTGGGGATCTATTAGTGATCGAATTTCAATGATTTTTAGTGCATAAGCTTTTGATCTTGTGAATGTGTTTTTGTGTCAATATATTATTACATTGTGGGATATCGGAGTTGATCTTTTGGGCTGAGATATTAATATAGAAATATGAGTGTCCACAGACTTGCATGCTTATATAGATTTCGTATTTGAAATGATTGAAATACGTTCGGAGGCATCGCAACACAAGTTTGTAATTTGGCAAGTTAAGACTTTCTTGACTCCGCTATAAAGTGTTAGAGTTGTTTGATTATTGAATTAAGGGCATGGATAATGAATGTCCTTTATAAATTAGATAACGAGAGCATTTATGTGGGTTTCCAGTATTATGCTAAGGTAATTCGGTAATTATCTCCGTACTTTGTTGAGTTCCATGAATTTGTAGGCATGATACTTGATATATTGATGGAGTTATGGTTCATATTGCTCACTTGTTTATACTTTCACTTTCTTACTCTCATTTATTGATTTATGTTTTTGATAATTTTTTTAAAAAAAACCAAAATTAACAAATATTGAAACTTTTTTTTTAAAAAAACAGAAAAACTAAAAAAAATATGAAATTTTTTTATAGAGGGTCATTTTAGAGTATTTTCGATATAGGGTTATTCAGTATTTTGTGTTGCATCTACGTATTCCATTGTAATATTATCATCCGGATATGGATATCTCGATTTCCCCATGAGTCCTATTTATTTGATAGAGAAAGCGAGGTGTATACTCTTTACCTCTTTCCCAAAATTCATTTTATGGATCATTTATTCCTCACTTAAGATATCAACAGATATTTGTTTTAGTAATAATAAAGTTGTTCTAACGATCCAGGAAATTACTCACTAAATTTAAATAAAGCAAATCGAATAACATTTAAAAAATTTTTTGGAAGATGAGTAATTTGAATATTTTTAATATCTAAGAAGATGATGTATTGTATATCCTTTAATTCATTTGCCATCAATTTATGTTTAACGTCGTAAAAACTTTTTATCATAAGGTATAATTGTAATAAAACCTTTTCAATAATAGTAGAAAATAACCAACACTTATATTATTCATAGTATATAAAAATGAGTTATTTCAAAATTAACTTCTAAAAACTGATACTAAATTTAGTTTGTACTGCATAATTAAGATATTTTGTACTTCAAAACATAGTTTTCTAGTTTCTTCTTTTTCTACTGTTTTTTATTGAACGGTAATTAGAATCTCTCTCTCCACTGCCATGGTGACACCATCTCTCACCTTACAATTACTTACACTCTCCTCTCTCTCTCTCATCACTCTTGTTGGTCTTCTTGCTTTCTCCATTTCCCTATTTCTTCGTCACATTTGATCTCAAAAGTACTTTCCCTTTTCTCAACCTTCTTGAGAAAAACTTGTTAGAGCACAAAATTTATTATTGATATGTATATTTTCTTTTACATATATAGCTAGATATAAATTTGAGTTTGTTTTGGGGATCTGATCTGATCAGGTTGATAGTAATTTTATACATTTAAATAGGAAGTGGGACATCTTGCTCAGTTATTTTGAGAAGTGATAAAAAAATTTTATATGAGAACCCTTTAGTTTTTAATTGGTTTGTTGAAATTCTCCTTCCTTGATCAGCCGAAAAAAAATTAAAAATAATATATATATAAAGTCAAAAGTTGACTTTCTTTAACACATGTTTTGCATTGTTTTAGGGTTTTGCTGATCATGAATCCGATTAATCAGAATTCCTCGATAATCGGGAAATAATTTTCTTCGTCTGGACTGTCGCTTGCTCCAGATTAAAATTCTAAAATTTTCTTATCCTTTTTAAAATAATTTTTTTTTCTATATTTTTGTAGAATCTATTGCATGTTTGTTAGGCATTTTTTTAGAGTTTTAATTTCTAGAAAAGAAAGCGTCATCAAATAATGTCAGTTGGTTTTCTAATTGATTAATCATTTAATCTTACTAACGTTACTATCTATGGTTGTTGTAAAATGGATAAAAAATTTCGTACTTAATTAAATTCGATTTGAATTTGCTATCGAAACACCGATGATTGAAAATGGTCACGGGAATGTTCCTTCTTCATCTGGACTCCCTGGCAGTGAGCAAAACTTATAAACACTTTTTATTTATTTTAATTTTTTAATATGTCCTTGAATCTAATGTATATGTGGAGGCCTGATTTCTAGCCCATTTTTCAATTAATCTCGCTAATATTATTATCGAGGATTGTTGTAAGATGAATAATTTTTTTCTATTTTAAATTAATTTGATATTAAATTTGTTTAAAAAACCTTAAAGGAATGTATTTTTAGCGTTAGAACTTACATCACGTAGATCTAAATTATATATGGCGAATAAGAGACCAAATAAAATTTTCTAATGTTTACAATACGTTTTCTCCTTTTCAAATAAAAATCCTTCTCAAAGAAGTTTAAAAAATCAGTTTAGGTCTTCTGCCCCATCCACTAACCCCATCCTACAAGTTTTGTGTGTGGGGAAGCGAAGGAGAGGAGAGGAGAGGGAGTATGAATTATGGTCAAGTAAATTTTTTATAGTTTTCATATATTTTCAACATTGGTTTTTATCCACTTCATCCATATCATAAATAGACAATTTATTTGAAAACGACTTGTGTCCTTTCTCAGTCTTTATTTATAGTGTTATCTCTTCTCTTTTGTACAACAACAAAAAAAAAAGAAACATATAAAAATATAATTAAGAGGGAGTTGCTCAATTGATAGGATTTTTCATTTTTAATTTTAAAACCCATTAGTTCAAGAGGTCATTAAGAGAGCAAAATGATCTCATCACCTCTATTTTTGATATCTTAAAAATATTTTCATTTATATATGTCAGTCAAGTAGCATGTTAGATAGTCAGTTTAATACAATGTTGGAAGCTATAGAGTCGGAGACAATGTTGGAAAATGACATAATGCGATTTATTCTTTGAGAATCAAGAGTGAAGCGATGAGAACTCATTACTTCAGTGAAAACGATAAGCTCGAGGACTGAATGTCTGCCGGTTTATTTGAAGCTATCAGCAGTACCTGATGCCCTAATTGTGGCAGCTCTAGATTCAGTTTAGGTGAAACCTCATATAATGATCGACAATTGAGGATTGAAAATGCTCGACTAAGAGAAGAGCTAACCAAAAGTAAAAAAGATTGATTAATTGAACTATGTTATAAATGTAGTTATATTATAATAAATATCTATAAAGGTATTTGTATTATAGTAATCTTGTGTATTTATATTATACTGAATATCTATCTTTTGAAATGAAATTAAGAGGAATTATCCCTAAATAAAGGGGTACTTTTCATTGTGAAATCATCCCTCGCTCTTCTTTCTTTCTCTACGACATTCTTCCTTTTGCTTTACTGTGTCATAACAATTTAACATATTTCGTAATGATTTGGATTTAAGTAATATGTTGATGTTGAATTATTTCATATTAAATATTTTTGCCTTTGCTAATAGTATATATAACTCAAACTCAATAATTTTTGTTCTTTATTACCACAAGGTTGATTGCATTTCAAAGCCATATATTATTAAGGTAGCAATGGCAGCTATGGAGGAGCTTCTTGAAATGGCTCAAATGGGAGAACCACTTTGATTTGCCCAACATCCATGGTCCAACAAGTTTCTGAATGAAGACAAGTGGACCTATGAGTCAAGATTAAGGTGAAGCTTCATAGAGAAACTACTATGGTCATCATGATCATATTAATCTTATTTATTTCTATATTTATTTAATTGAGCATCCAGTAAACGATAGTCAATGATTGATTTATTAAAATTCGCAGCTATTATAAAGAGAGGTCATATAGGAGTTTTTATCTTTTTAAAATTTAAAATTCAAAACTTTTTATTAAAAAAAAATACAACTTAAATTACATCTACCACATCATTTTAGTGGTTATTTTACTCCTAATAGGAACATGAGAACTAGTTATAGAATTAACATTAGATATAAGACATGATCTATACAATTTTGGAATTATAACGTATTCTTGAAGTCTTTAATACTTATAAATTGAGTTATTATATGTGACAATTAATTTGGAGATACTGGACTAGAAATGTCTACTATTTCATAATGTTGCTAGACTAAACTGATTTCACTATTGTACGAAAAATACCACAATATTGATATAAAATAGAAATTAATACAATGATAAATAATTTATACAAATACTATGTTGTACTGGCGACTGCCTTGAAAGCGATTTTGACCCGACTTTAGTGCAAATCATTTAAGGCCGGTCACTCCCCAAGGTTAAACGGCTCTTCCAAACGCACGTGCACTCATGGCTGAAAGTTTGGAGTTGCACAAATACAATTGCCTAAAAATTCACAAAGAAAGAAAGTCTAGAAAAAATAGAGTATTCTAGAAAGAAAGTCAATTAAAGAGTTAATATATCTTTTTTGTGTATATTTTTTTTTCCATAAAGAAGATATTCAAATATATAAGTTTAGAAAATGAAACATTACAGGTAGAAATAAAATAATTTATCAGTTAAAGATCATAATGGCTGGAAAATTTGTTTTTTCTTCTTCCATTAAGGCTATACATTATAATTCTCACAAACAATTCAACAAATGAATGTGGTAACGAATGAATGTGGTACTTTGGATATTTCTGGGGAACATTATAACTACGAAAGAGTTTCACCCTTTGATAGATCAAAATAATAAACAAATTACATTGATCATAATAATTATATCAAGATTAAGAGTATAAGTACATTTAATAATCTACATAATTTATTTTATTAAGTCAAATAAAAACACTTATCTCTACTTGGTTCGTTCAATACATACAAAATATACTAGCATAAGAAGTTGAAATTATATCATTTTCATAATCAATATA
This sequence comes from Datura stramonium, assembly GCA_018107945.1. Classification (NCBI taxonomy): domain Eukaryota; kingdom Viridiplantae; phylum Streptophyta; class Magnoliopsida; order Solanales; family Solanaceae; genus Datura; species Datura stramonium. The sequence continues at coordinate 224,100 of JACEIK010001261.1, forward strand.
AATTATATTTATTCTTGTGCTATAATCTTACGATAATTTGTCAATTTTCATCTTAGATTATGAGCATATATAAACTTTATACTTATAAAACCGATGATTTAATCTTTCGTGTATAAGCTAAACTCTATACACTAAATCATCTACTATATAAGTAAAGGTCACATGGACAAGTAAATGATCTATTTAAATCTTTATTAAAATTAAATAATTATTTTATAATAAATACTATATCTAAATACATGGTTAATAGTAAATATCCCAACAGAATATGGGGAAGATTATAACTCATTATTGCTTCTCTTTCAATTTAAAAAAATTAAATATCTTTTAGTTTAGTCAGTTATTATTCACACACACACACACACACACACACACACACACACACACACACACACACACACATATATATATATATATATATATAATGAGATTTTCTTACTATTTGTACAAAAAATATTATAAGAGTATTGTTTAAATGTAGGGCAAAATGATCGTTCAATATTTGATAGATAACGTCACATTGGGATCTTTTCACTTTTAGTATAATATGATATGATATGATTCAAATATTATTTAATTGGATATTTATGTCATGCCCCGCCCTGGGGGCTATGACTGGCACCTGGTGCCCTAAGAAGGACTGGACTACTAGCGAGGTGGGCCTAGAGCACATCGGTGCTTGGCTAGCTCTATCTCGGTTCCTGGAAACAAAGGGCTATATAACGGCATAAAGCACAGCCTCCGGCCAACGGGCCTATAGCCCACTGTGGTATCAACAGCTAACCAGAAACATTCTAATATCAAAGGAACCTATGCCGGGCCGACAAGGCCACCATCGCGTCTAGTCATGCAGAAACGTAACATAGGGAATGCGAAAGGCTACGTGGCCAGGCAAGGTCACCACTACAGTCAAACTATGGCCCCATATGGCCAACATAAAACAGCAATACTAAACAGCTATAACAAAGCTGCGGCCCCACACGACCGGCTCAACCCTGACCACAGGAGATAACATATACAATCTGCAAGCCTCTATGAATAATAATAGGCTGAGTCGGGACGGGCGACCTGCACCCTCTTGTACAACAAAGGAAAAGAGCTACACCTCAGGCAGAGATCCCGGACTCGGTGACAGGAGCCGATGACTCTATAGCTGGCTAGAATCACGAGGATCGCCTCCTCGTCTATATAGTACCTGCAGGCAAGTAATGCAGTTCCCCAAAAATGGGCGTTAGTACCACCGGTACTCAGTATGCAAGCAACGAAATAATACAGCGAATACAGGCGAATATGAATCGCATAACTAGCAATTCTGTATAGTAGGAGATAGTTGAATCTAAAGAAAGCTGATATATGAACTGAATCAAGCTTTCTGTACTGATAAGGAGGAGGCGTATCTGTAAACGCGACGGCCTGCTGTTTAGTAGCTAGTATATAGCACATAAATAGATATACAAGTAGCAAGCAAGAGCCAATGCCAACCCCCATAAGTCGGATGGCGCCAAGCAAACAACAATCTAAACACCCCTACCGGGTCAAAACCCGGTAAAATAAGTCACTCACTCATCTGCTCACTAGGAGCTCCTCTACCCGGCCCTCTGGGTATCCGGCTCAGGCCATAGCCTCTCCTATATAATAACCGTGTAAGTGGAGGATCTGTACAGTATCTGTAACAAAGAGGATCTGTCCCTGGACACTCTCAACAGGGCTCTCTGTAACAGAGACTGTACCTATTCCCTAGAACTGCTCAACAGGTACCTGTACTATTAGTCTTCCCGATCAGACTGATATGGGGAACACTTCATCCCATCTTCGTCCAAGTTAGGGGACGGCATGCCCACCCCTTGGGTGACGTAAACCCACCAGCTCGATGGGCGCCACGATTACCAGCAGGGGCGAGGACGCTCAATAAGATGCCCTCACGCCACATCAAGTCTCAATAAACAAATAGCACATATAAATAACAAGCATGTTTAACTGAAAAAGACTATTTGAAATCCGATTTCTTATTACGATCTCTTTCTGTATTATACTGATTCTTTACTGATTATACTGATTCACCTTAATCTTTACTCAACTGTTTGGCTAATCTGTAGCCAAGATACTGTCTCTGTATGGCTAATCTGTAGCCAAGATATCATCTATGCGGACGGCTGATGCAGCCATAAAGCGCTGCGAATGGCTAGTACGCCAGCCATAATACTGACTGTCAATCTGATTTTACTTTACTAACATTATTCTGAAAATCTGTATCTTTTTTATTCTACAACATGCTTGCTAATCATACAATAGACTATCTTGAATCTAGAATGTTAACTTCGCCCTTTGGCGCATGCTTTACTAATTTCGGATTAGTATGATAGCAAACGCAAACCAGATTTACTAAACTTACTCAATACTCAACATTCCAACTCCAAGAACTCCAAATACGGAGTTTACTATGATTTATACGGCTCAAAGGCGATAACCGAAGAAACTACTTTACATACCTTAACCTCGAGTTATTCAACTGTCGGACGAGCTCGATCCAGTACTCCAACTATTTCTCTCGACTGCATTCATATACACATCAATTAGTACTAAATACAACACTATTCTGAAGGACAACGTCACTTTAGATATATTTATAGCCTAAACTTAGGCTTATCGAAAACGGTCAGAGAAACTTGCTATTTTTCAGAAGTCCAGAAGCAGAAGTATCCACTTTACGGCTAGGGTAACATGACACTATTTTGGAGAAATTCTACTTACCTTAGGTCGGTAGATCGACGATTTGTCGGCTGACTTTCGCGAAACAAAATCCGTAGGAATGCCACTTTCTTTGCTAAATACCTCGGTACTGAGGTTAATTTGGATTTGAACTACGTTTGGTAATGTCGAACGATAATATATTGTTAATCTTTGCTCCTCAGCCTACGAGGTATTAGCATGTTCCAGCTGTTGTTCCCTCCCAAGGGCAGGTTCTTACATTTAGATTTGGACTCACGTTTGGCGGCGTAATCGAACGATAATATATTCACCCTCCTTCGTCTCTCTCTCATTTCTGCAGAATTTTCTGCAAAATTATGATGAATGAACTGATTTAAAACCGAATTAAGGGCTTATATGCATAAGGACTTATAAGTCGCATTCAGGGAATGCGATTTATAAGTCGCATTTTAACTGCGACAGCGACTTGGCGCTTGTCCGATCTTTCCTGGCCTTTTTCTAGCATGTATGGCTTTCAAATACTTTTGCCAACATGCGAATAGGCCATCTAGCAATGCCGAGGTACGAGATTTATAACATTCCCCTTAAGAACATTCGTCCTCGAATGAAAACTGCTATCTAGAGGACTTCTCAACTTACTCAACTTATTTTTTATTTATAGGAAAATTTAGGCGGAGTTTCCCCCATGTGGACTATCCCAAACCTGAAATACAGAAAAGTCCAATACATACTCCGCACAATACTATAGGATTCATGTGATAGCTGGAAATCAATCTTTTCATTTATACATATACAAACTATAAGATACTGCATAGGTAATAACATTATACACATTTGCTGACTGAGCTTGAAACAAATGAAAGTGTCTGGTTTTCATATCTTCTCTGCCTCTAAATCAATTCCTATCGGTTCCTGTTACGCCACAATTCTTTGACAGACGCAATATCTTTAGTTCTCAATCTATGAATCTGTCTGTCTAAGATAGCTACTGGAACCTCTTCGTAGGCCAGCTCTTACGTAACTTTGGATATCATGGTGGGACTGCTGCGGGCGGGTCTCCTATGCATTTCCTCATCATGGATACATGAAAGACCGGATGAACGGATTCTAACTCTGGAGGAAAGTTCAACTCATATGCCACTTGGCCTATTCTTCGACGAATCTGATAAGGCCCAACAAATCTTGGACGTGAGCTTACCTTTCTTGCCAAATCTCATCACCCCTTTCATCGGAGAACCTTTTCAAAAATACCAGAGTCATTCACATGAATTCCAGAGTTTCTGCATACACATCTGCATATATTTCTGGCGGCTCTGTGCAGTCAGTAAGCGCTCTCTGATAAGATTTACCTTTTCCTCCGACTCTTTGAACAATGTCTGGCCAATCAACGTTAGGATTCTCCTATTTCAAACCATCAATTGGCGATGTGCATTTTTCTTAGTATAATGCCTCGAGGCGCCATCTGGATAGCTGAGTGATAGCTGTTATTATAAGCAAACTCGATTAGGAACCAGTCTCATCAGCTACCACCCAAATCTAACACACACGCTCACCAACATGTCTTCCGAGCGTACGAATGGGCATTCGGCATCCGTCTATCTGAGAATTGGAATACGATGCTCAAATTAATGCACGTACAGACCTCTCTAAAATGACTGCCAAAAAATCTAGCCATAAATTGTGCTCCTCTGTCTGAAATGATGGAAACTGGCATCGTGCAATCTAACTATTTCTCGGATATACAACTCGGCATAATCTTCAGCCGAGAAGAGTAGTTCTCAGCGGGAAATGAGGGCGATTTTGTCAATCTGTCAACTATCACTTATATAGAATCATGTCGTGTCTAGTACGGGGTAATCCTACCACAAAATCCATATTTACTGCTTCCCATTTCCAGAGAGGCACAACTATGTCTTGAGTTAACCCGCCTGGCTTCTGATGTTCTGATTTCACTGTTGGCGAGTTAGGACAGGCTACAAATTCAGCAATTCTCTTTTCATACTGGCCACCAGTAGTTTCTCCTTAATATCATGGTACATTTTCATCGGCGCCGGGAGTGGAGAATAGCTGGGCGCAATGTACCTCGTTCCTAATCTGCTGGCGGAGGCCCATACACTCATCTGGAACACATGAACTGGCCTTTACAACGCAGCACTTCATCCTCTGTTACACTGGAAATGCGTGCTTTCTCCCACGGAATATAGTCCTTAAGGTTTGAATCGGAGTCAGGATCTTCATATTGTCGTTCTTTCACCTCCATAACTAATGATGACACGACGGTGTTCCGAACTTCGCTCTATTGTCCTCTGTTTCTGCTACACGAACGGCTAAGCTAGCTAATTGATGTATCTCCGCGACCAATTCCTTTGCTCGGGCTGCAAATACGATAAACTTCCCATGGACTTACGGCCCCGAGAGCATCTGCTACAACATTAGCTCTTCCCAGGTGGTACAGAATATCCACGTCGTAATCTTTTAGCAATTCCAACCAACGACGCTGTCGCAATTTCAACTCCATCTGAGTGAAGATATGCGTGAGCTCTTGTGATACGTGAAAATATTCACATGGACGCCATACAAGTAATGTCTCCACATTTTTAAGGCGTGGATCACTGCGGCTAACTCCAGGTCGTGGGTAGGATAGTTCTTTTCATGTTTCCTCAGCTGTCTGGAAGCATATCCAATCACTCTACCATGCTGCATCAACACAACCCAACCCGGCGCTTGATGCATGCAATACACGAATAACCTTACAGTACCCTTCCGGCAATGCTAACACGGAGGCAGAGGTTAATCTGTCTTTCAGTTCCTGGAAACTCTGCTCGCATGCCTCTGTCCATTGAAACTTTGCTGCTCTCGTCAGTTTGATCAGAGGTGCCGCTATAGTAGAGAACCCTTCAATAAACCTCACCTGTAATGCCCTGCTAACCCCAGAAAACTACGGACTTGGTCGGAGTGGTAGGCTAAGGCCATGATTTGACTGCTTCTATTTTCTGCGTGCAACTTGTATACCAGCATCAAACACAATGTACTTAAAGGCTACTGAGTTAAGCCAGAATTCACACTTAGAGAACTTGGCATATGGCTGACGGTCCACTGAGAATGCATTCTTGTCCGTAAATGAGTTCGATGATGCCTTCGGGCGAGAAGACACCAGAATGTCATCAATAAACACTATCTGAGCAATTCAGGTATGGTCTAGAAAATACTATTCATCAGATCCATGAATATTGCTAGGGCATTCTAAATGTCGGCAAAGGACATAACTAGAAATTCAAAGTGTCCATATCGGGCCACCTGAGCGGCTGTTGTAGGAATATCTCTTTCACGTACTCGAACGTATCCGGACATGTCAATCTTGGAAAAATATCTGGCTCCTTAACTGATCAAATAAATCATCTATTCTGGGAAGCGGGTACTTGTTCTTCACTGTAACTTTATTCAACTGCCGATAATCTATAGACATACGGAGCGAGCCATCTTTCTTTTTACAAATAAAACTGGGTGCACCCCATGGTGAAGTACTCGGCACGATGATACCTTTGTCTAGCAAATCTTTCAGTTGCTCCTTTAACTCTCTGAGTTCTGCAGGAGCCATACGATGAGGAGGAATTGATATAGGCTGAGTGCCTGGTAACAAATCAATAGCAAAATCTATTTCCCTTTCTAGGGAATACCGGGTAACTCATGCGGAAACACATCGAGAACTTCGTTCTACCGGAGAATGGAGTGTCGGAGATTCTGCCCGATCATCCTAAACTCTGACTAGAGTGGTAAATACATCCCTTGATTTATCAATTTCCTCGCCTGCAGGTAGGAAATAAACCTCCCTTTTGGCGTAGTTGTGCTGCCCTTCCACTCCCACTGCTTGCCTCTCTGGAAAGTAGAATCGGACCATCTTGGTCAACATTCTACATTGGCATGGCAAGCACTAGCCAATCCATACCTATTATGGCATCGAAGTCTATCATTTCTAGCTCTACTAGATCTACTGTAGTCTGACGGTCAGCAACCTCTACTGTACACCCTCGGTAAATTCTGCTAGCTACAATAGAGTCACCGACGGAACGTGAATCTTTTCGAAAAGGGCTTACGTAATAATTCTAGTAAATATTGAACTTTCGTGCCACAAATGGGGTAATATATAACAGTGGATCCTGGATCAGTAGTACATAAGGGCATGAGCAAATAGTCACGTACCTATTACCACATCTGGAGACGCCTCTGAGTCATGTCTCCCTGGTAGTGCATAAGTACGGTTTGAGCACGTACCTAAGCTGAGGCTCCTGATCTTACCTCGCCTATGCCTGCTAAGCTTGAGGGCCTACGCCTTTGCCGAGTCTGCTAGAGCTCGTGGCCACTGGATCCCCTGTCTGACTGTCTCTACCCTCCTGCCCTCTGGTCGGACAATCTTTCATCCGATGCCCCTCCACATACAAATATAACACCCCGAGGAGCCATATCTACAAGCTCACGAGGCGTGTGGTCAATTGCAATAAGGGCGGGGTGAGGGTGTGAACCTGCTCTGCTCTCCCCTTCTCTGCTGCGAGGAATCTACTATTCTGGAACTGCCATAGGCTCACGGACTGCCCTCAACAGCAGATCTGCCTCGGCTAACAACTGTTTGTGGTGGAGGTGGGGTATAGAAGTGCAATCTCGATAGTCGAGCACAGGTCCTTTCCGAACTTCCCTTTGCATCTCGTCTGATCTGTCTCTGCGGCACTGTTCCTGACTGGTCTGTCTACTACTCTATTGCCGCTATCTAAGACCCTCAATGGTCACAGGCAAAGGCCTGTACTCGGACGATATCCATATCCTCTCATAACGTAGCCATCATACATGCCTCAGTATATTCCGGGTTTAGACCCATAATAAATCTATGAACTCTAGCCGGCATGGTATCAGCAAATGCTGGGGCTTTTGAGCTAAGGAGTCAAACTGTAAAGCAAATTCTCGTACGCTCACACATAAGCCCCCTGCTCTAGATGCAAAAACTGATCCATCCGGGTCTACCGGATCTCTCGTTACCAAGTAACGGTCTAGGAAGGCCTCCGAGAAGGCCGGGTCAGGTCGGAGGGGTAACATCTCTCCTGAGACCTTTCCCAACTCTCGTACCACAATACAGCTATCCCGGTAACCGAAACACTGCCAGCTCTACTGACTCTGAAGGGGTCACATGCATAACTCGGAAAATCCTCTGCATCTGATCTAAAAAGTCCTGAGGGTCCTCTGCCTGACCGACCCTGTGAGCATGGGGGACCCGGTGCAGGCTCCACGACCACAGGCTGCGGCCCACCTGGGGGCTACGCTGCTACAGGTGGCACTGACTGGCGCTGTGGCCATCATTTGTGCCAACATAACTACAACGCTACGAGCCTCCTGATCTGATGGCAGAAAGGTACAGGAGCTATCGGGGGCAGTGTAGTGCCCAACGGCTCTGATGTGAGGGAGTGGCGAGAGGGCTGGCCCAGTGAAGCCTCTATATCGCCCTGGAGATCGGGCTGACTCTGATTGAAACTGAGGCATCCTGCTGAGCCTTCTCCTGCTGCTGTGTCTAGTCTTCTTCCTGTGGCAGGGTGTCGCTGATCTGCCATTCTTATCTGTAAACAAAGAATTCGATAAGGTTTTAGGGACTCAACCTATCTTGTACCGCTCTATAGCACCCGGCGAAAGAAGAGCAACCATCCTATCATGCCTCGCAGCCTCTGCCTATAGCATGGTGCACAACACATCCATAGACAAGACTCTACTTAGCACGACTTGCAGACTCCTAGGACACAACATGCTCTAATACCAAGTTTGTCATGCCCCGCCACAGGAAGACTATGTTGGCACTGGTGCCCTAGAAGGACTGGACTACTGCGGTGGGCCTAGGCACATCGGTGCTGGCTAGCTCTATCTCGGGTTCTCGAAAACCAAAGGGAGCTATATAACGGGCGCCAAACGCTGACCTCCGGCCAACTGGGCCTTTTCCTGTACCTAATGAATGCATCAACAGCTAACCAGAAACATTCTAATATCAAGAGTCTATGCGGGCCGACAAGGCCACCATGCTGTCTAGTCATTTGAAATGTAACATAGAATGCGAAAAGCTACGTGACCGGCAAGGTCACCACTGCTGTCAAACTATGGCCCCACATGACCAACATAAAACAGCAATACCTAAGCAGCTATAACAAGCTGCACGGCCCCACACGACCGGCTCCAGCGGCCACGGGGAGATAACATATACAATCTGCAAGCCTCTATGAATAATAATAGGGCGATCGGGACGGGCCACGAGCCACCCATCTTGTACAACAAAGGAAAAGAGCTACACCTCTAAGAATCAGACTCCGGATGACAGGGCGATGACTCTTTAGCTGGCTGAAATCACGAGGATCGCCTCCTCGTCTATAGTACCTGCAGGCAGTAATGCGGTGCCCCACGGGGCGTCAGTACCACCAGTGCGAGTATGCAAAACTTTGAAATAATACAAGCTAGTCTGAAATTGAATATAATAGCATAACTAGCAATTCTGTATAGCAGGAGATAGCTGAATCTAAAGACGCTGATATGAACTGAATCAAGCTTTTGTACTGATAAAGGCAGAGGCGTACCTGTAGACGCGAGTGTCTGCTGCTTAGTTAGTATATAGCACATAAATAGATATACAAGTAGCAAGCAAGAGACAATACCAACCCCCTTAAGCCGGATGGCGCCAAGCAAGCAAACAATCTAAATACCCCTACCCGGGTCAAAATCAATAAAAAATAAGTCCTCCACTCATCCCTGCTCACTAGGAGCTCCTCTACCGGCCCCCAGGTCTCGACTCGGGCCATAGCCTCCGATATAAATAACTGTGTCTGAGTCACTCATCTGCTCACTAGGAGCTCCTCTACCGGCCCCCTGGGTCTCCGGCTCGGGCCATAGCCTCCGATATAAATAACTGTGTCTGAGTCCGGAGGACTCTTGTACAGTATTTGTAACAAAGAGGATCTGTCCCTAGACACTGCTCAACAGGGCTCTCTGTAACAGAAACTGTATTTATTCCCTGGAACTCCTCAACAGGGAATATCTGTACTGTAGTGCTGATCAGACTGATATGGAGAAAGCTTCATCCCATCTTCGTCCAAGCTGGAGACAGCATGCCACCCCTTGGAGTGACGTAAATCCACCCGCTCAGTGGGCGATACGATTACCAACCCAGGGGCGGCGAGGACGCTCAATAAGATGCCCTCACGCCACATCAAGTCTCAACAAACAAATAGCACNTATTTATGTTGGCCGTGTGGGGCCCAATCCAGTTAGTAGTGGTGACCTTGTCGGTCACGTAGCTGTTTAGCATCTGTTGTTTGATTCAGAAATAACTAGTTAGCATGGTGGCCTTGTCGGACCGCATAGGCTCCCTTATATTGATATGATTTTGGTTAGCTGATGTTACAGTATAGGTGGCTATAGGCCCAGTCGGCCGGAGGCTGTATTTACAGTTGTTATATAGCCCGTTGATTCCATTAATCTGAGTTAGAGCCAGCCAGGCACCAAATGTGCTTAGGCTTAGTAGTCTAGCAGCCTAGGTCCTAATAGGGCACCAGGTGCCAGTCATACCCCCCAAGGCGGGGCGTGACAGGGCCTGAGATATAGTATAGCAATATGAGTATCCACAGACTCGCATGCTTATATAGATTTCGTATTTGAACAGATTGAAATCGTTCGGAGGCATAACAAAGCACAAGTTTGTAATTTGGCAAGTTAAGACTTTCTTGACTCCATATAAAGTTTTAGAGTTGTTTGATTATTGAATTAAGGGGCATGGATAATGAATGTCCTTTATAAATTAGATAACGAGCATTTATGTGGGTTCCAGTATCATGCTAAGTGTAATTTGGTAATTATCTCCGTACTTTGTTGATTTCATGAATTTGTGAGCATGATACTTGATATATTGATGGAGTTATGGTTCATATTGCTCACTTGTTTATACTTTCACTTTCTTACTCTCATTTATTTATTCACAGTGGATTATGATTCTCTGGGCTGGAATTTGAATCTTGTATTGACTATGACATTGATTACATTTCATGCATACGGACATTGTAGAAGTGAAATGAAAATTTTTGATAGAGGGTCATCTAGAGTATTTATGATATAGGGTTATTCAGTATATTGTGTTGCATCTACGTATTCCATTGTAATGTTGTCATGTATAGGTTATGGATATGGATCTCTCAATTTCCCCATGAGTCCTATTTATTGGATAGAGAAAGCGGGTTTATAGCTTTTGAACTTTTCCCAAAATTCCCTTTCAATCAAACTAATTAATAGGTCATTTTAATTAATGACTACGCGACAATTTATTAAATTTAAAGGGAATGAACTGACCTCTTCATTCATTTTATGGATCAATTTATTCCTCACTTAAGATATCAGCAGATATTTGTTTTAGTAACTTAATAAGTTATTCTAACGATCAGGAAATTACTCACTAAATTTAAATAAAGCAAATCAAATAACATTTTAAATTTTTTGGAAGATGAGTAAATTTGAATATTTTTAATATCTAAGAAGATGATGTATTGTATATTCTTTAATTCATTTTTTTTTTTTTTTTACACATCAATTTATGTTTAACGTCGTAACAGCTTTTATCATAGGTACAATTGTAATAAAATCTTTTCAATAACGGTAGAAAATAACCAACACTTATATTATTCATGGCATAGAAAAAGTGATTATTTCAAAATTAACTTCTAAAGCGTACTAAATTTAGTTTGTCTTGCATAATTAAAGATCTTTTGTATTTAGAAACATCGTTTTCTAGTTTCTTCTTTTTCCCTCTTTTGTTTCTTTTTATTGAACGGTAATTATGAGTTCTCTCTCCACTCTACTTAAACGGTGGCACCATCTCTCACCTTACGATTACTCACCTCTCCCTCTCTCTCTCTCATCACTCTTGTTGGTCTTCTTGCTTTCTCAGTCTCCTATTTCTTCATCACATTTGATCTCAAAAGTACTTTCCCTTTTCTCGACCTTCTATACTCTCTCTCATCACTCTTGTTGGTCTTCTTGCTTTCTCCGTCTCCCTATTTCTTCATCACATTTGATCTCAAAAGTACTTTCCCTTTTCTCAACCTTCTATAGAAAACTTGTTAATGTTAGCCCATATTATTGTTAGCCCTCATAATTGTTAGCAGATGGGCCTTAGGGTTTTATGTAGTCTTATGCCTATATATATAGGCATCCCCTTCCCTATTCTAGATTATTGTCTTCTATTCTCTTATGTAACTTTGTAGTTAGCCTTTTGACTCTTTATTTTCTTATTCTTCAATAAACCCTTGTTATACATCAACATGGTATCAGAGCCAAATAAATCGATCCTCCCCTATTTGTAGCAACCACCAGGTGCACGGATCAAACCTGGGTTTGTTGCTTCCGCTAGATCCGTTTGGATCTATTATTGCTGTTGTTGTTCGTTTGGTTTGATTTGGACGGCGTTGTTGGTTTGGTTTGATTTGGACTAGGGTATTTTGTTTTTATTGTTGTTTTGGGGTTGCTTATCTTGCTATATTCACTTTGATTTTTTCAATATGGCTGGCAAGGATGATTCTCTCCAGTCCATTAACACTCAATTAGATGGCAAAAATTATGTGTATTGGAGTTATGTCATAAAGAATTTTCTTTGTGGAAAGAATATGTGGGGCTATGTTACTGGGGTTAAATCCAAACGTAAGGATGAGAAGGCTGAGAATTTTGTATTGTTGGTGGATTTATGGGAAACTGCTAACTCCAAGGTTATCACTTGGATTAACAACTCCGTAACTCAGTCAATTGGTATGCAATTGGCTAAATATAACACAGCAAAAGAAATCTGGGATCACTTGGAGAGACTGTACACGCAGTCTAATTTTGCGAAGCAGTACCAGTTAGAATACGATATTCGTGCTCTTCAATAGAATGCTATGAGCATTCAAGATTTCTATACTGCTATTTCTGATTTGTGGGATCAATTGGCCCTTACTGAATCTGCAAAATTGAAAGGTTTTGCGTCGTATATTGTTAGAAGGGAAGAACAACGTTTGGTTCAATTTTTGATGGCATTGCGTTCTGATTTTGAAGGACTACGTGGAACAATCCTTCATCGATCTCCCCTCCCCACAGTTG
>JACEIK010001262.1:0-11291 GCA_018107945.1 Datura stramonium
AGTCTAGGCCTGGCAACAAACATATAAGTCTACCATCCCAAAAAGCTGAGAATAAAAGAGTTTCTATAGCGTCATACGTGAATCACATTTAACCTGCTCCCCTTCTAACGAGGGGTCTTGCAGTACGATCTATATATGAGTTCTAACAGCTAACCTGAATTTATGTAACTGTAATCCCTGTTAGCAGCTAATTGCCACATATCTGATATTTATACACGTATATCAATAACAACTAGTTACAACTTATCGCATTACAATCTAATGGTAGAAACTGTCTTCAGCGTCTGAGATCGTTATTTCTATTCGAGAAATGCCAGTCGCAACACTGTACTACTAGGATACTTGATGAAAGTTAAGCTTTACATACCTCGTTCGCCATTTACTGATTAACTGGTGAGGTTCGGCTGGGATTCAGCTGTTCTTCCCAACTGTAATCACATTAACGAAAGAATAGAGCTATCTTCATTACTAAATTCAAAGAAAACGATAACTTTATATATATATACTGACTATTCTTCAACTTATCGAAGAACGATCGAAAACTCATAATTTCTCGTGAATCTAGAAGAGAGAAATACTTACTTTGAGCCTGGGATTGTATTAACACTAGTTTAGAGCAATTCCAATCACTTTAGCTCGGCGAGACGACGATTCTCTGGGCGAATTTCACGAAACTAACTCTGTAGAAATGCTCCCTATAGCCTTACACTTTGATACCCGAAGTTAATTTGAGTTTGGACGGCGTTTGGCGGCGTAATCGGGAGAAAATTATATGAACCCTTCGTCCCTATCTCTGTTCTGGTTGAAATATACTGGAAAATAACTTAAGGTTTAAGGGTGAGGCCTTTATATACTCTAAGACAGATGGATAGAAACGTGGAACATTGGCCAACGCGCCATTTTGGCTCCGTGCAATGTTGGCTAACGCGGAGGTAGAGCTTCCTTCCACTTTGCCCCTCTGGCAGCTCGGTTCGGCCTCCTTTCACGAAATCCCAACTTGGCACTCATTCGGCCTTTCCCCGGGCCCTTTCCTCGCACGTGAGGCATTCTAAAACTTCCAACCAACATGCAAATAGGCCAACTAAATGCTAGAAACTTACGGGGTGTAACATCAGCCATCATCTCCGTGAACTTTGCGCTTATCATTTCTAAGGCCTCTCCATTTTCCTTGGTCTGAACTCCCAATACTTCCATCTTCTCCCTCATCTCTTCTATTTACTCAAGGAACTGTTTTAACATATTCTCTATCTAAACTCAGTGTTCTAAGTCCTCCTCTACATCATTCTTGTACTCATCAAAAACAACAAAAGGATCATAATAGGGGCTTGGGGTAGGGGAATATGAATTTGGACAACCATTCCAATGGTCATCCTGACCACCACATATACTACAAGTCACACAATGTTGCCACAAGTGGCGTCCTCGACAATTCAGAAAAGAATCATTAACATAGGAGTATCCACCATTCAACCCATTTGTACTCCATGATGTCATGTCAAGAAGGGTATCAAGCTAAAAAATAAAAATAACAGAATCTACAAAATAAAATATTTTTGTCAACAATTAGAAAATTATACATCAACACAAAATAAGAAAGTCACCAATTTCAACAGTCCCCAGAAACAGTGCTAAAAACATGTTCTCTCCCTCGTGCACGCGCAAGCGCACACGGTCGTACAAGTAATATAGTAGCCCTTTTTTTAGAGCCGGATGTCGAACCCACAAGGACTGGACCAATTTAGCGAATTATCAAGTTCAAGTGTTAAAATTAACCTTCACAAGTGTTGATTACAGAAATTTTGGAAAATTCTAATTAAGTCTAGGGGTGATCACATAATACTAGAGAAACAACACAAGAAGCAACTAGAGTTAAGGCCTAATAATCATGCAATGCTACAATTCACAATGGTTCGAGTATGAAAACTTCAGTTGTTGTATCACATAATTAAAATGTTATGTTCATGGTCTTTCAAGCCTCTAGACACGACAAACTAGTCTCACACCTACATCGTTGAGCGGGGATGTGACATCCTAATTTTTGAGTAATTTAAATACATGGATGTGGTTTACGGAATTTTTTCCCTTGATTATGGACTTCGTACCTCTAATCATTTTACCGTACTTAGCTTCACAACTACTTCTATGAGCCGTGATGTGACAATTCTAAGTCAGTGTACAGCTCATCCCGTTTTAATAACCAAGCAAGGCAAATTAGATATAATTTCTATCCTAACCACGGATCCTATCATAAAGATAAGAACTTGCTCCCTACATTCTTATGTTCTAGCCTAGGGTTACTCTTTCAAGATTTTACCTAAACTTAACACGTTTTTTTTTGGTGATCAAGCATAAAAATATTAATAATAAAGAATATAAGACAAAACAACAACTAAAAACTCAAACCACAAAGAATTCATGCATTTACAATCATATTATGTAGCCTCAACCCTATAGAAAGGGTTTTAGCCACTCATGTTCGTACAAATACTCAAAAACATGGTTAGAGTAATGTACTTACAAGAATAATTAAAAGAGAAGGCAAAACAATGAACCCTAGGTAGAGTTCTTCACTTCTCCCTTCGCTCCTTTACGGTTTCCCAAGGATATTTCGTGATAAATGATTTTAGAAGCTAAGGGTTCAATTTATAATAAGTTGGAAAAGTGCAAAATTTGGCCTGTGGTGAAATAGCTCTGTGGCACGCTGCCTATCGCGGAGATTTACCTCTGTGGCATGGAGCTTAACACGGAGATCAGGCTCCGTGACACGGAGCAATCACGTAGGCTCACTGTTTGGTAGCCCCTGCTTACAAAAATTAATTCTTTGCTCCGTGACACATTGTTGAATGCCCTAATGCTTTTCCATGGCACAGAGTTGACTCCAAATTTCCTTTTTAGCTTGTCTCATCATCCATAATTTTTCCCTTAACATTTATCTTCAAGATTAGGACCATTATCTTCACATTGAGCTCCATACATTGGCAATTTCAACCTACAAAGAGAGCTAATCATATTTTTTAATCCATGGACACAAATTACATAAAATATATGAGATTATTCTTAAATTATGGTACAACATGGGTAAAACATGGGTATAAAATAGAATTTGGGCATGTAAATATGCCCAAGATCTGAAAGCCACATCGGCAGATTTAGTACAGTTAGCCATGACCGATTTTGATGTTATCCTCGGTATGAATTGGCTATTTTCATGTTATGCCTCAGTTAATTGTAGAACCCAGGCGGTAGAGTTTAGATTTCTGGATGAGCCAGTCACAGAATGGAAGGGTAGTTCAGTTGTGCCTGTAGGTCCTTTCATTTCCTTTTTTAAGGCCAGAAAGATGATCTCCAAGTGTTGCATGTACCATTTATTTAGGGTTAAGGATTCTACATATGAGACCTCGACTAACCAGTCAGTCCCAGTAGTATGAGAGTATCCAGAACTCTTCCCATATGATCTACTGGGAATCCCTCCCGAGCGGGAGATTAATTTTGGTATTGACCTTCTTCCTGATACGCAGCCTATATCTATTCCTCCTTACAAAATGGCTCCAGCGGAGCTAAAGGAGTTGAAGGAGCAGTTGTAAGACCTTTTAGATATGGGGTTCATCAGACCGACCAAATCTCCATAGGGTGCACAGGTTCTCTTTGTCCAAAAGAAGGATGGTTCTCTTCGTATGTGTATTGATTATCGGCAATTGAACAAGGTCACCATCAAGAACAGGTATTCTCTTCCAAGGATTGATGAATTGATTGACCAGCTTAAGGGTGCCAATTGCTTTTCGAAGATAGATCTTAGGTCCGGATACCATCAGCTCAGGGTTTGAGAGAGTGACATCCCGAAGATAGCCTTCAGGACGCGGTATGGCCATTATGAGTTTGTAGTTATGCCTTTTGGACTAATGAATTCTCTTGCAGTTTTTATGGATTTGATGAACAGGGTGCTCAAGCCATACTTAGATATGTTTGTGATTATGTTTATTGATGACATCCTGATATACTCTTAGAGTGAGGAGGAACATGCCACTCATTTGAGGGTGGTACTACAGACTCTCAAGGACTGCCAACTATATGAAAAATTCATCAAGTGCGAGTTTTGCTTGAACTCCATGGCATTTATGGGGCATGTGGTGTCAAGTGAGGGCATAAAGGTGGACTCTCAGAAGATAGAAGCGGTGAAGAATTGGCGTAGATCGGTGAATCCATCAGACATCAAGAGTTTCTTGGGCTTAGCTTGCTATTATCAAAGATTTGTTGAGGGATTTTCATCTATTACAGTGCCATTGACCAAATTGACCCAAAAAAAGTGAAGTTCCAATAGTCATAGGCTTTTGAGAGGAGCTTTCAGGAGTTGAAGACTCGACTTACCTCAGCACCGGTGTTAACCCTACCGAAGGGTTCAAATAGGTTTGTGGTGTATTGTGATACTTCTAGAATTGGCCTTGGTTGTGTATTGATGCAGCATGGTAAAGTTATAGAATACGTTCCAGGCAGATGAAGGTTCATGAAAGGAATTACCCGACCCATGATCTTGAATTGGCGGTGGTGGTCTTTGCATTGAAGATTTGGAGACACTATTTGTATGGGTCCATGTAGATATGTTTACGGACCACAAGAGCCTACAATATGTGTTTACATATAAAAATCTAAATCTACGCCAAAGGAGGTGGTTGGCGCTACTCAAGGATTATGATATGAGTGTCCTCTACCATCCATGTAAAGCCAATGTTGTAAGCAAACGCACTTAGTAGACTCTCCATGGAGAGTGTGTCCCATGTAGGAGCTGGCGAAGGATGTGCATTGACTTGCACGTTTGGGAATTCATTTGGTTGACTCGACTGATGGTGGTGTTATTGTTCAGAATATATCAGAATAATCCTTGGCAACTGATTTAAAAGCTAGACAAGACGAGGACCTTATTTTGGTAAATTTAAAGGAAGATGCTCAGAATCAGAAGGTAGAGGTATTCTCCAAGGGGGAGATGGTGTGCTTCGATATCAGGGTCGCTTGTGTGTCCCGACCATTAATGATTTGAGAAATCGGATGTTACATGAGGCTCATGGTTCCATATATTCGATATATCCAGGTGCCACCAAGATGTACCATGATAT
The DNA here is from genome assembly GCA_018107945.1 of Datura stramonium. NCBI lineage: Eukaryota > Viridiplantae > Streptophyta > Magnoliopsida > Solanales > Solanaceae > Datura > Datura stramonium. The sequence continues at coordinate 5,109 of JACEIK010001262.1, forward strand.
ACGGGAAGTCTATTGGTGGAATGGAATGAAAAAGGACATTGCAGAATTTGTAGCTAAGTGTCCAAATTGTCAACAAGTGAAGGTTGAGTACCAAAGACCGGGAGGTGGGGTTCAAGAATTCAATATCCCTACTTGAAAGTGGGAGGATATTAATATGGACTTCATCATAGGGTTGCCTCGCACTCGTCAAAAGTATGACTCCATTTGGGTGGTCGTGGACAGGCTGACCAAAGCCGCTCATTTTCTACTGGTCAAAACCACTAATTCAGTAGAGGATTATGCCAAATTATACATCTGAGCGCTAGTTCGGTTGCATGGAGTGCCCTTGTCCATCATATCAGACAGAGGTACTCAGTTTTGGAGATCGTTTCAAAAGGGAGTTGGTACTTAAGTCAAGCTCAATACAACATTTCACCCGCAAACGGATGGTCAAGCGGAGTGGACAATTCAGACTCTCGAGGACATGTTGAGAGCATATGTGATTGAAATATTAACTCATCATAACTAGAGGTTTTTTAGACAATAGATTGTATTCAACTCCAGAGTCGTGTTGTATATTCAGATTGTTATGTTATGTTCAGATTCCCGCCATGGTTATTATGTTAAGTCTTCCACTTTACCTGATTAGTTAGATGTATGTTGATGACATGGGTCGACTTGGAGTGTCTCTGCGCTCCTTGTCCCGTGTCTCGATTCGTGCCAATGTTTGGGTCTTGACAAACTTGGTATCAGAGCAATAAGTTTCAAGCGTCCTAGGGTGTCTGAAAGCCATGTTAAGTAGAGTCTTTCTTATGAGTGTAAAACATGCCACACTTATGATGAATAGGCTATGAGATATTTAGGAAATGTTCCCTTCTTTCATGATCTATGTCGTGCAGTGAAATGTCTCTCTACCCTTCTAACTCAAGCTACTCGCAATTACAGAATCATGTCTCCCCGTAGAGTCAATGGAAGAAGAAATGGAAATGGAAATGGCCATGAGGATGGAAATGGGAACGAGCACCAACAAACCTCACCAGCCAATGAGCACCATGCACCGGAGCCGGTTGCCCATGTCGAATTTAGGGAAGCTATTCAGATGCTAGCGCAGGCCTTGACTGCCCAGGTCAACCAGTAGGAAGTAGCGCATGTCCTGTAGAACGGGAATTCGGCAGCAACATGAGTCAGAGATTTCATATGGATGAACCCACCAGAGTTTCTGGGGTCAAGGAGGACGAGGATCCACATGAGTTTATTGACGAGATTCTGAATATCATCCAGGTCATGGGGTGAATGGAGAAGAGTGTGCTGATTTGGCCTCATATCACTTGAAGGGGGTCGCACACATTTGGTTTAGACAGTGGAAGGATAGTAGGGCTTCCAGAGCAGGCCCTATCAATTGGGATGAGTTTTACGTCGCTTTTCTAGATTATTTCTTCCCTCGCTAAATGAGGGAGCTGAAGGCGGCCTAGTTCATGAATCTAAAACAAGGAAAGATGATAGTGAAAGAATATGCCCTAGAGTTCACTCGTTTTTTCAAAGTTCGCCCCAGAGTTAATGGTTGATCAAAGGGCTTGAGTGACCAGGTTTATTCATGGGGTGGCAGACTATCTAGACAAGGATTGTAGAACCACCAAGCTCCATCAAGATATGGATTTTTCTTAGATAGTCTTGTACGCCTAGCAGATGGAGGCGGCGCATCTGAAGGAGAGAGATGCTAAGAGGGTCAGGACAGACAGCTATAGGTTCTCTTAGCCGAGACCGGGTGGTGGGAATTAACAACAGTCCCACCAGAGATCTTCCGCCCCAGTATCTTTAGCGATGAATGTTCCATATCGACCTAGGATTGAACAGAGGGGATGAGCATCAGGATCTAGGGGTCAGAGCAGCAGGCCCACGGATTCCAGAATCCCAGCTTGCAACAGGAGTGGCTGGAGGCACACGGGTCAGTGCTTTGCGGGTACAAGTGCTTGCTTCTGGGGTGGGAAGCCCAAACGTATACTTAGAGACTACCCAGCAGCTAGAAAGGGTAATGATAGGGGCCAAGGTCCATCTTCCAGTTTAGCAGCTCCACCAGTACGCCCAGCCCCGCAGGGGGCATCTACTAGCACAGGTGGCGGTCAGTGCCAAAATAGATTCTACGCCTTAGCATCCCGCCAGGAGTAGATGGTCTCCCCAGATGTAGTCACTGGTATGTTACGAGTTTTCCACCTTAATGTATATGCTTTGTTAGATCCATGGGCTTCCATGTATTTTGTGATTCCCTATATGGCTAGTAGTTTTAGAATCAATCCCGAAATTTTGTCAGAAACCTTCTCAGTCTCTACTCTAGTAGGTGATTCAGTTTTAGCTAGACGGGTGTATAGAAGTTTCCTGGTCACAGTCCTTCAGAAAGTCACCTCAGCAGATTTAGTAGAGTTAGCCATGATGGATTTTAATGTTATCCTCAGCATGGATTGGCTATTTACATGTTATGCCTCAATTAATTGTAGAACCCAGGAAGTAGAGTTTAGATTTTCGGGTGAGACAGTCAAGAATGGAAGGGAAGTTCAGTTGTGCCTGTAGGTCATTTCATTTCCTATCTTAAGGCCAGATAGATGATCTCCAAGGGTTGCGTGTACCATTTAGTTAAGATTAAGGATGCTACGTCCGAGACCTCGACTATCCAGTTAGTCCCAGTAGTATGTGAGTATCAAGAATTCTTCCCAGATGATCTACCAGGAATCCCTCCCGAGCGAGAGATTGATTTTGGTACTGACCTTCTTCTCGATACGCAACCTATATCTATTCCTCCTTACAGAATGGCTCCAACCGAGCCAATGGAGTTGAAGGAGCAGTAGAAATACCTTTTAGATAAGGGGTTCATCAGACCGAGCAAATCCTAATGGGGTGCACCAGTTCTGTTTGTCCAAAAGAAGGATGATTCTCTTTGTATGTGTAATGATTATAGGCAATTAAACAAGGTCACCATCAATAATAGGTATCCTCTTCCTAGGATTGATGAATTGTTTGACCAGCTTCAAGGTGCCAAGTGCTTTTCGAAGATAGATCTCAGGTTCGGATACCATCAGCTCAAGGTTCGAGAGAGTGACATCCCAAACACAGCCTTCAGGACGCGATTTGGTCATTATGAGTTTGTAATTATGTCTTTTTGACTATCAAATGCTCTTTTAGCTTTTATGGATTTGATGAACAGGGTGTTCAAGCCACACTTGGTTATGTTCGTGATCATGTTTATTGATGACATACTGATATACTTTCGGAGCGAGGAGGAACATGTCGCTCATTTGAGGGTGGTACTACAGACTCTCAAGGACTGCCAATTATATGCAAAATTCAGCAAGTGCGAGTCTTGGTTGAACTCCGTGGCATTTTTGGGCCATCTGGTGTCAAGTGACTGCATAAAGGTGGACTCTCAAAAGATAAAAGCGGTGAAGAATTAGTCTAGACCGGTGAATCCTTCTGACATCAGGAGTTTCTTGCACTTAGCTGGCTATTATCTGAGATATTTTGAGGGAATTTTATCTATTACATCGCATTTGGCCAAATTGACCCAAAAGAAAGTGAAGTTCCAATGGTCGAAGGCTTGTGAGAGGAGCTTTCAGGAGTTGAAGACTCGACTTACCTCAGCACCGGTGTTAACCCTACCGAAGGGTACAGATGGGTTTGTGGTGTATTGCGATGCTTCTAGAATCGGCCTTGGTTGTGTATTGATGCAGCATGGCAAAGTTATAGCATATGCTTCCAGGCAGTCGAATGTTCATAAAAGGAATTACCCGACCCATGATCTTGAATTGGCGGCGGTGGTATTTGCATTGGAGATTTTGAGATACTATTTGTATGCGGTCCATGTAGATGTGTTTACGAACCACAAGAGCCTACAATATGTTTTAACATTGAAGGATCTAATTCTACACCAAAGGAGGTGGTTGGAGCTACACAAGGATTATGATATGAGTATCCTCTACAATCTGGGTAAAGCCAATGTCGTATTAGATGCACTTAGTAGACTCTCCATGGAGAGTGTGTCCCATGTAGATGAGGGAAAGAAGGAGTTGGCGAAGGATGTGCATCGACTTTCATGGTTGGGATATCGTTTGGTTGACTCCACTGATGGTGGTGTTATTGTCCAGAATGGATCAAAATCGTCCTTGGGGACTGATGTAAAAGATAGACAAGAGGAAGACCCTATTTCGGTAAAGTTAAAGGAAGTCATTCAGAATCAGAAGGCAGAGGTATTCTCCAAAGAGGGAGATGGTGTGCTTCGATATCAGGGTCTCTTGTGTGTCCTGGACATTGATGATTTCAGAAATTGAATGTTGCATAAGGCTCACAGTACTATATATTTGATACATCCAGGTGCCACCAAGATGTACTGTGACCTACGGGAAGTCTATTGATGGAATGGCATGAAGAAGGACGTCGCAGAATTTGTAGTTAAGTGTCCAAATTGTGAACAAGTGAAGGTTGAGCACCAAAGATCAAGAGGTGGGCTTAAATACATTAGTATCCCTACTTGGAAGTGGGAATAGATTAATATGTACTTCATCACAGGGTTGCCTCACACTTGTTGACTGTATGACTCCATTTGGATTGTCGTGGACAGGCTGACCAAAGCCGCTCATTTTCTACCGATCAAAACCACTGATTCAGCTGACGATTATGCTAAACTATACATCCGAGAGCTATTTCGATTGCATGGAGTGCCCTTGTCCATCATACTAGACATAGGTACTCAGTTTACCTCTCAATTTTGGAGATCATTTCAAAAGGGACTTGGTACTTAGGTCAAGCTCAGTACATCATTTCACCCGCAAACAGATGGTCAAGTAGAGCGGATAATTCATACTCTCGAGTACATGTTGAGAGCATGTGTGATTGACTTCAAGGGTAGTTGGGATAACCATTTGCCTCTTATTGAGTTTGCATACATTTACAGCTACCATTCGAGCATTCAGATGGCTCCGTTTGAGGCTCTCTATGGGCGGAGATGTAGATCGCCTATTGGTTGGTTTGAAGTTGGTAAAGCTGTGGTGATAGAAACAAATTCAGTTTATGAGGCCATGGAGAAAGTTCAACTCATACGGGACAGGTTGGTAACATCTCAAAGTCTCCAAAAGTCTTATGTTAATGTGAGGAGGAGGGAACTTGAGTTCGAAGTTGATGATTAGGTGTTTCTAAAGGTGTCTCACGTGAAAGGAGTGATGAGGTTCGAAAAGAAAGGAAAACTCAGTCCCTGTTATGTTTGCCCGTACCATATTGTGAAACGGGTTGGCAAGGTAGCATATGAATTTGAGTTTTCCTCAGAATTAGCTTCAGTCCATCCAGTTTTCCATGTATCTCTCCTAAAGAAGTGTTTGGGTGATCTAGCTTTAGTTGTTCCAGATGGACAGTGTCGGTGTGAAAGACAGCTTTAGTTATGAAGAGGTTTCGGTAAAAATACTGGATTGTCAGGTTCGAAGGCTAAGGAACAAAGAAGTATCTTCTGCTAAAGTATTATGGAGGAATCAACATGTTGAGGGAGCTACGCGTGAAGCCGAAGCAGATATGATGGCTAGATACCCACATTTATTCCCTACCGGCTCAGTTCCAGCTTGAGGTATCAGTTTTTTTCCAAAAACTCTATTCAGTTTCATGTTTAGTTCATGCTCCCCAGTTTCTTTCATGTCCATGAATGTATCTATGGTTTATGAATTTAGTTTAGTCATGTAGTTCAGTTTAGAGGTAGTCAATCCGTTAGTTTTCAGCTTATATAATTAGTATGTGAGTATGATGATTGCATTTCTCTACTTTTCTGTATGATTTTCAACATTCGAGGATGAAGGTTCCCAAGGGGGAGATATTGTTATACCCCGAAAGCCCTAAGATAATACCCTGTAGTTGAAATGGAGAAAACAGGATTTTCTGCATCAGGTCACAAAACGAGTCGTCCTGTGACCCGTGGGGTAGACCATGAGTCCTGAAGTGACTCGTGGTGAGGTACTAGACTTAAGTTGTAACTTTCTGAGTTTTGGGTGACCACGGACATGATCAAGAGTCATGGTCAGCACCACCACTCGTTGATTCTGTCGTGGCCAAGGGTGAGGTGAAGGAAGAGGACTTTTCAGCAGTGAAGACCACGAGTGGTGACCACGAGTCATGGTCACCAGTAATGACTCGTGTAGTTCCCCGTGATGAGCCCTAGGTGAAATGTTGGCAGTGTAC
>JACEIK010001262.1:18951-31915 GCA_018107945.1 Datura stramonium
TAGGCTAGGCTATCTTTGACTGCCACATTATCCAATGGCACCACAGAGGTTGGATCTCCGATACACTTCTTCAAAAGTGATACATGGAAAACTGGATGTAAAGATGCTAGTTCCGAAGGTAACTCTAGCTCATAGGCTACCTTGCCGATACACTTCAAAATTCTATAAGGTCCCACATACCTTGGACTGAGTTCCCTTTCTTTCCAAACCTCATCACCCCTTTCATGGGTGAAATTTTCAGGTATACCCAGTCATCAACTGAAAACTCTAGCTCTCTTCCTCGCACATTGACATAGGATTTCTGATGGCTCTGGGCTATTTTTAGTCTTTCTCGGATGAGCTGCACTTTCTGCATCGCCTCATGAACCGAGTACGGGCCTATCAAGGTATCTTCACCGACTTCAAACTAGCCTATAGGAGATCTACACCTCCTACCATACAATGCCTCAAACGGGGCCATCTGAATGCTAGAATGGTAGCTATTGTTGTACATAAATTCGATAAGAGGCAGATGGTCATCCCAATTGCCCTTAAAATCGATTGCGCACACTCTTAGCATATCCTTTAGAGTCTGAATAGTCCGCTCAGTTTTCCCATCTGTCTGCGGGTGAAAAGCTATACTGAGCTTGACCTGAGTGCCAAGTCCCTCTGAAAAGACTTCCAGAAATGGGAGGTGAACTGGGTACCCCTGTTTGAAATAATAGCCAATGGTACCCCATGAAGTCTAACCAACTCCCAAATATAAGGTTTAGCATAATCCTCAGTTGAATCTATGGTTTTGACTGGGAGGAAATGTGCTGACTTAGTCATCCGGTCTACTACCACCTAGATAGAGTCATGTTGCTGACGAGTCCGAGGTAGACCCGTAATGAAGTCCATGTTTATTTCTTCCCACTTCCAGGTGGGTATGCTGATATCCTAGGTCATACCTCCTGGTCTCTGGTCTTCTACCTTGACCTGCTAGCAGTTCGGGCACTTGGCCACAAATTCAACAATGTCTCTTTTCATGTCGTTCCACCAGTAAATGTCCCTTAAGTCGCGGTACATTTTAGTAGCAACAGGGTGAATGGAATACCTTGAGCTGTGTGCCTCAGCTAAAATTTGTTGTCTCAACTCACCGATATCTGGCACACACAACCTTCCCTGATAATGGAGCACTCCATCTCCCCCTTGGGAGAAAGCCTCAACTTCTTTTCTGAGAACCGCTTCCTTGAGTTTAAGTAGAACTAGATCTTCATCTTGTTTGGACTTAACTTCAACTACCAAAGATGAACTTGACCCGCTTTGTACTACCGCTCCACCTTCGGTTGAGTCTACTAGCTGCACCCCTAACCGGGCTAGTCTATGAACATCCTTTGCTAACTCCCTTTTTCCTCCCTCAAAGTGAGCTACATTTCCCATAGATCGTTTGCTTAGGGCATCAGCCACCACATTGGCCTTTCCCGAGTGATACACCACACTCATGTCATAATCTTTCAGGAGCTCTAACCACCTTCTTTGTCGGAGGTTCAGGTCCTTCTAGCTGAACACGTACTGAAGACTCTTGTGATTTGTGAACACATCCACATGAGCCCCGTACAAGTAGTGTCTCCATATTTTAAATGTGAATACCGCCGCTGCAACTCCAAGTCATGAGTTGGATAGTTCTTGTCGTGAACTTTGAGTTGCGAGTCATAGGCTATCACTTTGCCTCGCTGCATCAGAACGCAACCAAGTCCAACTCTGGAGGCATCACAATATACAATCCTTCACTGCTGCTATCTTATGAGGATCTACTTGTATTCCTTCACCTGAGACCACATGGCCCAAGAAGGTCACATACTTCAACCAGAATTCACACTTACTGAACTTGGCGAATAACTGGAGATCTCTGAGAGTCTATAATGCTAACCTTAGGTGATTGGCATGCTCTTCCTCATTTCTCGAGTACACCAGAATGTCATCGATAAATACGATGACGAACATATCTAGGTACGACTTGAAAACCCTGTTCATTAGGTCCATGAAGGCTACTGGGACGTTAGTCAACCCAAAGGACATCACCACAAACTCATAGTGACCGTACCGAGTTCTGGATGTTGTTTTCGGTATGTCACTTTCTCTAACCCTTAACTGATGGTATCCTGACCTGAGATCGATCTTGGAGAAACAACTGGCTCCCTGATGCTGGTCAAATAGGTCATCAATTCTAGGTAGGGGATATCTATTCTTGACGGTGACTTTGTTCAGCTGACGGTAATCTATGCATATTCTGAAGGTACCATCTGTCTTACGCACAAATAGCACTGGAGAACCCCAGGGAGAGATGTTGGGTCTAATGAAACCCTTATCAAGAAGATCTTTTAGCTTCTCCTTCAACTCCTTAAGCTCAGTTGGAGCCATTTTTTAAGGAGGGATGGAGATGGGCTGAGTATCTAGAAGGAGATCTATCCCAAAGTCTATTTCCCGCTCAGGGGGAACTCCAGGAAGATCTTCAGGAAATACATATGGGAACTCGCTTACAACTGGAACTGACTGAATGACTGGGGTATCGAAGTTAGAATCCTTGACCCGAACTAGATGATATAGACATCCTTTGAAAATGAGTTTCTGGGCCTTAAGGAAGGAAATAAACCTACTCTTAGGCGCTGAACTGTTGCCCGACCATTCTAACATGGGCTCATTTGGAAATGAAACTTGACAACCCTAGTCCTGCAGTCAACTGAGGCATAGCAGAAATATAACCAATCCATGCCTAGAATAAGGTCGAATTCGACCATGTCTATCTCTATAAGGTCAGCTGGAATGATTTTATTCAAGACTGAGACTGGGCAGTTTCTATACACCCGGCATGCTCTAACTGACTCGTCAACTGAGGTGGAGACTGAAAAGGGTTCTGATAGGTCCTCTGTTCTAGTGCTGAACTAGACTACTACATATGGAGTTACAAATCAAAGAGTAGCTCCTGCATCTAAGAGGCCATACATCTCTAAGTGAAAGAGATGAAACATACCAGTAACTATGTCAGTTGAGCTTTCCTGATCCTGACGACAAGAGAGAGCATAAAAACAATTCTGGCGTTGACCGCCATCTGTACCTGATGGGTTGGCCTGCTGAGCTGGTCGGCCTACTGAGTTGGTCGGCCTGCTGGAGCTACTGAGGTAGTGGATTGTGACCTTCCTCGCCCTACTGACGGGCACTCTTTGAGTCAATGCCCGAGTTTTCCACAACCAAAACAACCCTCTCTACCCTATAAACACTCTCCAGGATGGTTTCTGCCGCACTTGGGGCACACTGGATACTTGTTTCCTAAACTGTGGACTTGAGAGTTAGTACTAGATGAGCCACCCCTCCGATCCTGGCGGGACCGAAAGGTTGGGGCGCTGGCTGAGCTGGGTGCTGGGGCCCTGTGTTGTTGCTGCTGCTGCTGTGGGCGGCTACTACTACCAGATATCTGGTCGCCGAAATCTGACTGGCCTATTCTTGCCCGCTTGTTCTTTCGCTCCATATCTTTCAGTTTCTCGACCTCAATCTGTCAAGCATAAACAATTAGGCTGGATAAATCCATGTCTTTGATCAGCATCGCGGTCCTGCACTCCTTGAGGACCAGATTAGACACTCCATTAACGAACTTCAGCATGCGATCCCTCGGCTCGGCCACCATCTCTGGAGCATACTTTGATAGTCTAGTAAACTCCAGAGCATACTCCTCCACTGTCCAGTTGCCCTGCCATAGGTTCATAAACTCTGCCATCTTAGCCTCCCTCAACTCCCGGGAAAAGAACCTATCTAGAAAAGTTGTATGAAACTCCTCCCACTCAACCCGTCATGTTTCTACTGACTACCCCTCCTTCCACTGCTCGTACCAAACCTGGGCTACCCCTTTCAGCTGGTAGGCATCTCGGTCAGCACTCTTGTGGAGCTGACACCCATGATCTGGGTGATCTTTCTGATCTCATCTACAAAGACTTGTGGGTCTTCTCCCACCTTTGTTCAGTGAAAGTTTGGAGGGTTCATCCGGGTGAAATCCTGCACCCGGGCAGCAGTGTAGACCCACTTGTGCCTATTGGAACCACCTGTTGGTTCACTTGATTGGTGACGGTCTGAGCAAGCAACTGAATAGCCGCCCTGAATTCGGTGGTAGACAAAGAGTCGTCCTGAGGAACTTTCGGAGTTGGTGGAGCGGGTATGTTGGCGGTTCTGTCTCTTCATCTATTTCCACATCGAGGAGGCATGGTTCACTAAAAGGAGTAAGGACACGATTTAGAAAGACTTCTATGGAACCGGACCTTAACGAATGATAAAGAGCATGAACAAAAGGGAATTTTCCCAATAACATCTCGTAGCCTCCTCGTCTTAAGTGTGGCGCGCTTCACACCCACGAAAAGGACTCTACTCGATGTGGATTTCAGACTTGCCAAGGATACTATAAACCTAGTGCTCTGATTATATGTGTGTCACGCCCCGAGCCTACATCCTGGATATAACACGGTACTTGAAGCCACAAGTGACCCCAAGTAAACCCCTGGTCTATCATACACTAATATTCTGAGTAAACATGCATAACGGAGCTTATAAATAACAACTTTATCAGTTCAGGAAAAACGTAAAGACTTAAAGTTAGAGAAGAGATAATATATCTGAAATACAATTCTGAAAGACAAGTCTGGTCTGAAAGCCATCTACTGAGGAGTCACTGGGACAGGTCCCCAGCTAACTCTAAGTCTAAACAAAACCATAACTAAATGAAATAAATAAAATAGGCCGTCGAATGATGAGGACTCACACTCTGATTTGCTGAAGTGGAATGCTTTGAAACTAAAGTAACTATTTGTGCTAAACCTGAGAACCTGCAACTGTATCATCAAATGATACAGCATGAAAAGCATGCAGCAATACTTTGAATGTACTGAGTAAGTGGGAGAAACATACTGAATGCAATGTCTGAACTAAAAATTGACACGCCATGACCAATAAGTAAACTGAACTGTGCTACTAATATAATCTAAAATGGTCAAGACGACCCTGTCTAGTGGTCAAGAACATGCCTAAATTTGGAACACTAAATCGGAGATACTAGACTGTATTGAGATACTTATTCTGATACTAGACTGGACTGACTAGTGGGAGAGTCTTTAACCGACATTTAACCATGTGAGCAAGACGTGGAGTCCAATGTATACATCCTACCGGTAGGACCCAACATACCTTGCCAGGGTATAAAGGCATTAACTAGGTGATCACAAATATCTGGGGCCAATCAGGACAAGTAATACTGAAACCTACGCTGGCAATGTAGTTCTGGGAACCTAGGTGCGTTGGAACCCCGACCAGCTTGGTGCTAAGTTCTACTCCCACTGAAAAACCTAAACTGAAATACTAATTTGATAGCTCGTAACTAGGGCCCAGGACTAGTCAGGGATGAATAACTGCATGTACCCTAAGAGATTTATCAAACCAGATTCTGAAACTGGGTTCTAAGACCGGTCAAAGCTTCTTATCTAGAAGCGTCGTAACCGTCTACAGAACAACTAATAACTGAACTGGGGTCCTGGGGCTGTTCAGAGCTATAACTAAATGTCATGATCGCCTAATGGACAAAAATATCTGAAATCTGAATTTGAGCCTAAAAACTGGGAGGCACCACTAACACCTCAAAAATAAATTAGAGTCAAACTGATTAGTTGACATATTTCTGGACAACACTGAGGTTGCTAAAATCTTACTGAAGCTAGACTGATATGATTCTAACTGAGACTAGACTGATTGAGTTTTGTGTTCTAACTAACTGAATTTCTAACAAGCTAATAGAGAGCTCATTCATGACGACAAGCAGACAAATTCATACTATAAGGAAAATTTCAAGAATCTGGGAGTTTCATTCAACAGAGCAAAATTCATTCTCAATAATGGGATATTTACCCAACACATGCGAATAGAAAGAAAATTCTAAAAATTCAACTCAAAGCATTCTTCATTCACTAGAGGGGATTTAACAAGTAAAAACCATTACTCAAAACTTAAGGCTCAAATTCACTTCGTAATAATGCTGAAAATTTTATAAGGAGCTGATGAAGATTATATTAACAATAATTATAAACATCGTTCTGAGGGATATCAACGAAAATAACCACAAATACTTCTCATACTCAAAAGCTCAGGGCTTAAAATTGATAGAATAAATTGAGGAGGGTTTTTGGGATGCAAGGGAAGGACAATCCCCTTGCTAAAACCCCACATACCTGATGAAGAACCCACGAAAATCTTAAGAAATTGAGAAGAAAACTGCCCTAGTTCTTGCTCTGAGAATTCTTGAGAGAACTTACGGTCTCTTTTTCTGAGTGCTTGAGTGGGGAATGAGGAAAAGGACCCCACTAAAACGTCTGAAACCGCAGTCAAAATGACGCGGTTTAATGCTTTGGAGAATAGGAATTTACTAAATAGTCCCCAGAAATTCGCTGGGAAAAATTGTCAGGTGTTCCTAATGGGTTACCTAGCGACTCGTTACCAGGTCCAACGAGCCGTTGAATCCTCTCGTCAAGTTCACTGAAAATACTGTACTAATCCCTGACGGGCACATGACGAGTCATCATGACTAGGAATGACTCATCATGTCATCTGTCAGGTACATTGGTATGAAGGCAAGGAAGGACTGGAAACGAAGGACCTGACGAGTCGTACTGCTGATGACGACTCGTGGTGATCTTCCGTCAAGTACACTGTCTACTACTCAAATTCTAAAACTCTGGCTTGGCAATGAGAGACTTAACGAGTCGTGAGGCCTGACAACGACTCGTAGGGTCATCCGTTAAGAACCACTAACTCATCATCAAGGCATCCTTCTCATGGTTGACCTGACGAGTCATTGGGTCACTTAACAACCCTCAGGTTGGTTGTTCTGCAACTTTTCTATAGTTTACCAGATTTTCTGAATTAAGTCCCAGATATTGATTTTGAGATTCTAGGGCATTACAAAGTGTGGTGCACAACATACTCATATGTAAGACTTTACTAGACACAACTTGTAGACTTTCTAGAATACAACCTACTCTGATATCATGTTTGTCATGCCCCAAACCTAGAGCGGTGCAACCAGCACGGAGTGCCTCACTTGACGGAGCTAGCCACTGAAAGTCAATTATAGCACAACAATTTGGGCCAACAAAGCCACCACGATAAAGCTGCTATGTAACAGAAAGAACTGGATCAAAAAGGTCAGCGCAATATAAACGAATAAAAATAAGGTTGATAAGGCCACAAGTCAACTGAAAAAGAGAAGAACAAGTCAACAAGGCTACAATTGAACAGTAAATACAGAAGGTTGGCAAGGCCATACATAACATGTTGATAATCCACACTGTTTGTCTACAAGTCTGTAAGAATAACTGACTATCATATATTTGGGATAAGGCCCTGAACTACCTATCTACTATACACATACTCAATATGACTAGACTTCTAATACCAATTGCTCCAAGAAGAATGGAGCTCACCACCCATAAGCTGAAACAACAATCTTCTACTGAAGAAGTCAATCTAGGCCTCTATCTGAACCTGCAACATGAAATTTCATACCCCAGGAAAAGAGGCATCAGTGCAAATGATATGTACTAGCATGTGCAATAGAAGCATATATAAGTATAGAAACAATTGGAACTTCTAAATGCCACACGGGGCAGATAATTTGTAATTCAACTGTAAACTAATGCAACTCAAATGTAGCATACTGAAAATCAAATTCAACTTAACTATTTATGCTTATGTACACTTATAACTTCTCGTGGGCTTAATCTCGACGGTAATATCACAATAATCTGCCCAACTGATGCTAATCATGCAATAATCTTCCAAATAAGTTGTAATCATATAATAATCATCCCAATCGAAATGAGGTTTGATGGTAAATGATATGATATCCATATGAAGCCTATGATCATCCCAATCGATGGTAATTATGTTGTGATCCACCTAACCGAAGAAGATTCGGTGGTAAAATGCATATATCATGACATGAAGCTATGTTCCAAACTCATGAACTTTAAAATTTCTAACTCAATGATGGACCATTAGCCAATATAGACATCAACTCATATAACTTGAACATTATTCTATAACTTTTAATATTTAAGACAACAAGAACTTGAACTACCATCTGAATGGCTCGAATAAATATATAGAGTTTTAGTTCAACTTGGACTCCGTTCATGTATGAATTCTAGGTGGCAGTAAAAACTTTGAAATGTTCAATTCTATGAAATATATGCATCTAGCACTTTAAGATATCTTAGTTCAACAAGTGAGAAAATTACTATACACTAAAAATTTAATGGAATGACAATACGAGGATAAATATTTCCACATGTCGCGAGGTCACACAGCTAACAACACTTCAACTCAATAGGAAAGGATACGTCGGGACTAAGTAACAAATGATCAATTCCCTCTCTAAGGGACTTTCTAACAAAAAGAAGTGATAAGCTCGAACCAACGATTAGACAATAGCTAGAATCCGGACGATACATGAATTCATGACACTATTCATTTGATATGGGCAGAATATATATATATAACATTAAGAAATTAAAGATTTACTTTTTACTTGAAATAATTTAGTACAATGAACTTCACTCAAGATCTTATTTTCCAACACAAATTCGTGCGACCCGAAGAAAAGAGGTTATGCCTTAACATACCTCAAAAATTATTCTTGTAACTCCACAAGATTCCTCATCTCACCTTCAATTTAGATATTATTGTACTCAGACAATACAACTTCTAACACCCACCATCATGTCCAAAATAGTCCCCAACAATTAAAAAATGGAAACCTTGAATTGGTAAATCATTCTTACCTTATGTTATCCACTTCCTTCTTCAAATTTACAAGTTGATACAGTCCTCCAATAATTCAACCATGATGAAAACCTATAGATTTTACGTCATTATAAAGCTCACAATTAGAAAACACTTTTTGAACTTAAAGGGTAGCAGAATTTCGCCTCTTTTGGTGGATTTTCTAACCTAGAAGTGTAGGATTCCATGAAGGAAGGAGATAGAGCTTTTAATATTTGGAAGTTTTACAATGAATTTAATGGAATTGGATATACATTTTTCCTTACAAGGGCTGCCCGATCCGACCCACCTTATGCTTGCGCGCATTTCCTGTTGATACTGTCGTCTTCAAACTAGCATAACTTTTAATATTGGATTCAGATTGATGAGCAGTTGATGTTTTGAAAACTAAAATCAAATACATTTAATTTTATAGGTATTAAGCCTTCTAACTCTTTATATATCCTAAGATATTCACATTTAAAGTCACACTATATGTTGAATCACTCAAATTAACTCTCCACGAGGCATCCCTTTAACTTGTACTTTTGTTTAAAGTGTTTCTTCAAACTAAAATTTTAGTTTAATTTTTCAACCATCTTTATATATAAATTTCTTTATATGACCACCCATTTGCATTCTTATACGCTCGATATCTCATTATCGGACGATGTAAAGTAGAAAATAATTGAACTTATATATCTTCAAGTTAGATGGTTAGTCATTTTAAAATATGCGGGGTGTTACATCTATATCATGAAATCATAAAAAAAACAAAGTAACATTAATGAAATAGAGGAATTATAGTTTTGGGTAATAGAGACTTGAGTACAAAGAGGGTGTGATTAGAGGACCTATGGGTGAGAGGATGAAGATGCAGTGTATTTTTCAACCAGGGTATGTAGCTTGTCAATGTATCCATTATGAACAAACTACTTTTGTAGCATCTTCTATTGTAGTTGAGGTAGTTCATCATGGGAAGATTTGAGGTCAGTCCTCAGTTGGATATTTTCAGTCACCAACGAGACGACACAGGCGTTGGTGAGTTGCAAATCAAGAAACTATTGAACAATTAGCTCTTCCCCTTGGAACTTGGTCCACACCCTAGATAGTAACAATTCTCTGGTGTCTTTTTTCAAGCAAATCGTTCTTGGACCCAGCATTTCCATTTAGTAGAGAAACCTAATAGGGTTTCAAAGATCTTGGTGAGTAGAAACCCTTAGGTCAGACCATGAAATCCCCTTTCTAGATTTACCACACATATCATGTGTGTGATAATCAGAGATGGCAAGTTGACTTTATTATTGCTATCCAATATCTCCACCAAACCTAGGTCATGATATGTAGCCTTGTTTTGATTTTCTGTAATGGAAAGTAGGCCCTTATCCACCAACTCAAATAAAAGCTTGTGAGACAAACTCATTTCTCCTTTCACTACCCTACACAACCCAAAAGTTACTCTGCCCTAAGTAAACTTTCTAGTGAGAATGCATTCATCAGTCTTCTCCAGATCATACTCTGCATACCTTTCTGTGGAACATATAGCAATTCGCACAATCTAGTTGTGTCAAACACAATAGGCATCCTAATAATAGATGTGTTATTGGTTGTTTCATAAAGAACTGTCAGGTTCATGTAAAATTCCACTACTTCTTATTTATGCACAATAGGTAATGGGCAGAGAAATAGATGCAACCATCCTTGAAAATGCAATATCTTAATCATTTCATCCATACCTAATTCCCTTATAGTTGATAAATCAACTCCTCTCCCCTTAATGACTTTTTGGCATCTAAAGTACCTCTCCTTCTCTATTTCCAAGAACTTTTTGTCATTCTTATTTACTTTAGGAGCAGTCTTGATGAAGGAGGTCGAACCAAATTTCTAGTGACATAAGACTTTTTTTTGGAGCATCAGCTGAGTCTGCATCAAGGGAGTTATTGTGGAGTGGGACCTGACCTGAATAAGAGGAAACTTAGGAGTAGCCTCGACGAAGGAGGTTGAACCAAATTTCTAGTCACACGCAACTTCTTTTTTTTAGGAGTATTAGTTGAGTATGCATCAAGGGGATTATTGCGGATTTGGACCTAATCTAAATTAGAGGAATCACCTCCGTGGTCTAGGTTTGAGGATCACTTGGAACCTGGTCCTCCTCTAAATATTTATCAATTTAAATAGCCTCTTGAGTCTTTTCTTCAACAATATTTTTCCTTTTTTTTCATGTCGTCGCTTATTAGCAAGTGTTACCTCATCCTTATCTATCCTTCTATTGATTCTAGTGTTGGGGTTTCAAGAATCCCTGGTTGCAATATGTTTTCTTGGTCTCTTGGATTTTGTGTCGTGTAGAGCCAATAATCTAGTACTTAAGGAAACATTATCGTCATCATCAGTTCTTCCCACCACCTCCTCTTTTTATTGATCATTCTTCTCCAAGTCAGCCACAATTTCTTAATTATCTTCCCCCTTTCAAATTATAACCAACTAAATTAGAGAGAATTTCCATATTATTGTGGCATAGTGGAAGGAATTTTGGCAGTGGGTTGTTCCCTCTAAAGAGTAGCTGATTCATTACTGGTTGTGGATGGTATTCTGAGTTGAGTGGGAAGAGATCCTTAAATAAGGGTTTGAGTACTTGGTACCAATTGGAGAGGCACGGTAAAAATAGGTGACACAGGTGGTAAAAGGATAGGTTCTCCATAAGTAGGAGGTGAGGTACCATGAGGAATTACTTTCTTTTCATTGGAGTAATTGGCTAATGAGGGTTTTGGATCTATGTATGCCATTTATGAGAGGTAGCTTGAACTTTAGACTTAAAAAAGAACTTTTAAACTTTTGTGTAAAGAATAAAAGGGTTTTAGCTAACTGATGATGATGGATGTGGTTTTATATTGATAGAGGTGGATGAGGTCTTCTAGAAACTATTGAGGAAACATAGAGACACTACGTGAATTAATGATAATTTTGAAGAGAAATATCAAGGGCGTGTTGATGTGATGTCTTTAATTTTGGGCAATGTGACCTGAAAGGTGGAACTGTCAACCCTTTCTTTTCACAATTTGAAGGTATGATTGTCAAGAGGTTGAGCCATGTTCATCAATGTCTTTGTTAGTTTTCATACAAATTTCAACAATGAATATATTTATTATAGGGAAGGTTAATGTCGCGAAATTAAACCCTCAAAAGATATAAAGAGGTCGTTTTATTAAATACAAAAGCCAAAGAGATTGGTGTCGAATCCCATCGAGAATAAAATGGATAAATTTATAATTGTAGTGTAATTCCCAACTTAAATTCTAAGTTTCTAAGAGAAAAGGTGATAATGTTTGGTTTCATTAATTCTAAAGATTTTATCACGTTTGTAATTTCATAAGTAAGACTAGCTAAGGTTGTATTTCTGAATGAGAAGTAATGTCATTGGGTATATCATATAGATTTAACTCCTAGAGATTCATGATCATAAATGATGAGTGTTAGACTCTTCTAAAATCTTTAGACCCAGTTAGAGGAATATAACTCCGAGTTCTTCTGGCACTTGAGTATCTACTAACAAACCCTCATCAAATATCATGGGTTGACTTTTCTTGTGATAGCTCAAGTCACAAGACGAGGGTTAGATATCTTAACTTCCTACTATTCATCTTTTTCTCTAATCTAAGCTTCTTTGGTCAAGCAAGCTAAGAATTAAAATACACTTTGATGTTTGAAATCGACAAAATCATTCAAGATTGAAAGGATGAATAGTGATCATACAACATTCTACTTGTAAAATACTACATTTAGAAGATCCAATAACATAACCCTCACATTTGGAAAAACAACCCTAGATATGTGGTTTAGCCACTCATACTACTAGAAACCAAGTTAAAGAAGAAACAAGTAAAGAGAGACATTAATGCTTACGGTAACTAAGAGAGATTGTAGACACAAGATTCCACAAAAAAATAGTTGAGCAATACTATGATTTCTTCACATTTAATGCTGATAATGGTAAGTCAACTTTCTTACAAGTAAGAACAAATCTCTTTCTAAGAAATTGTAAAATCTAAGATGCTAACTGATCACGGAAAATAATATAGGTCCCGTGATACGCTTTATAGCTTAAATTAGTCGTGTTGTCTAAGCTATTTGATACATTTTCATGTGATTTTATATA